>VZTO01003530.1:85850-108282 GCA_013400615.1 Syrrhaptes paradoxus | reverse complement strand
TCTCACTGAGAAGGAATTTTGAGCTTGACTTCATCCCTGCAGCTGCCTGGTTTCTCTGGAAGTGTTTGTGGTGTGGTGCAGGACCCGCCTCTCCAAAGGAGCTGGAGGGAGGATCTCGGTTTAACTTCAGGGGGTTTTTCAGTCTCTTGTACAGATGCAGTTGAGCTCTCGGAGAGCCCTGCCGCAGCCCTAGAAAGGAGACACCCCTGTGAAGCCACCGCTGGATTTTCCTCAAATCTGCACGTGTTGGAGGGATGGAGGAGTAGGGAGAGGTAAAGAAGAGGAGCAAGGGAAGGAGCAGTTTGGGAACTCCCATCTGAAATGAAAGCATGGCCCCTAGAAAGGCCTTAGGGCCCTGTTTAAGTGCCACATTTATGGGACTCGTNGGAGACACCCCTGTGAAGCCACCGCTGGATTTTCCTCAAATCTGCACGTGTTGGAGGGATGGAGGAGTAGGGAGAGGTAAAGAAGAGGAGCAAGGGAAGGAGCAGTTTAGGAACTCCCATCTGAAATGAAAGCATGGCCCCTAGAAAGGCCTTAAGGCCGTGTTTAAGTGCCACATTTATGGGACTTGTACCTGTTACTTAATTTCTATTCCCTGGAACAGCTCCTGAAGGAATAACCCTATGTGAACGACGCAGTAGCAAATAGTCCTGCTAACCTTCATCTCCCTCTTTAATAACTTCAAGCACTCCGCTTGAATTGTTTCGGAAATAAAATAAGTACAAGAATCTGGTTTCTCTGACGCCTTCTGCTCACAGTCCTTGCGGCAGAGCTCTCGCTCGTTGTGGGTTCAAGTATTCTGACCCTTAAAGGAGGCAGTTGCAGGTCAGATCAGCATTTATCCCTGGGTTAGCTCGGGTGTATTACTCCATGGCAGCTGGTACCATTGTGCTCAGGTATTTCAGGCTGAACCTGAAATCGGAGAATGTGCCTTTTATAAGAAACACGTCCTCAGTAATTCGTCCTGCTTTTTTCCATGCATTCGGTGTTTTATCAGTCTCTCCTTGCTTTTCCAGCCCTTTCAGTCGGGGTTTAGGTGAATACTGTAAAGAGTAAGTGTTCTTTTCCTTCCTGGATGCAGCTTGGATCCAATTTGATCAGCCAGTGCATGGCTTTTGTAACTGTCTTTTTGTTTTGCTATGAAAAGCTGTGTCTTGCTATGAAATTGTTTTTTTCCCAGTAACAGCACTAACGTCAAAATACCTTCTCTTAAAGCCAGGGAGTGCATGAGTACCTCTGGGACCCTTCGCTGCTACAGGCAGTATCGTTTCAAATGGAAGCTGATTTCTAAATCCTCTGGGAAGAGTTGCGTCAACCAAGAGATGTTGGGCTTTGTTGTATCGGTTTTGCTCCTTTTGAAGCAAAATCGACTCTAGTGCTTATGTTTGTTTTCATTGTAGGAAGCTGAGATTCTCTGCTGGGACTGAAGTTAGTTACAAGTGAAGTAATGTTCTTTGTGAGTGATGTCTGTTTGCTGTTTTTAACATGAGTGACCCTTAGAAGGGCTGTGGTCTGACACAGTAAATGGGAGTTCCCCATCTTCTCTGGAGGGGAGCACAGCGTCCCCTTCTCATCTTCCTACAGCTCCCCTTTTTGTAATTTCCGTGGAGCATCATTAAGGGTTCATTGTGGGGGAAATAGAATTTCTTTGTGTTTCCTAGTTAGCTACCTAATGCTTTTGCTGTAGTAGGGCTCGTGTAAGAGACCGTGGTGGGACCTTAACTCGACGCTTCCTGGATTTCCATTGTTTTGTGAATTAAACTCTCATGTTCAGGAAGAACATGAAATGCGCTGACTCTTGTTAAAAACTTGCAGTCTTAAGTGAGGAATGGTTTTGATTTTCTTGAGGGTTTTTTTTTCTTTCTATCAGTAGTACACGATCTCGTTTACACGTCAGCAGCGCAGCAGCTGGATGAAGCTGAGAAGGATTCGTGTTTGAGGTGCAGAAGGCTAAATGATGTATAAAGAGCTGTACAAAAACTCTAGGACAAAACCAGACAGCTGGATTAGAAGCAGAATGCGTATTCCCTTCTCTCCTTGTACCACTGCCTTATTAAGGTGTTCCTTCACCTCTGTTTTTCGAGGAAGGATGCCAGAGCAGAATTAACCACCAGAAATGTGCATTGTTGCCTGGGAGGGCATCTCTCCCTGGGTATCACGTTGGAGCCCCCAGGATCGGCTGTCTCTCTTCACCACTGCTGTGTAGCACCTTAATTATCAACTCCACTACAATCAGCACCAGTGTGTTTTCACATCTTCAGTGCGTGTCCCCCTGAGACATTTGATTCCCGTCGTTGGTACGTGTCATCCCTGTCCATGCTCCACATCTTTGAGCAGCGCGTGGGTAGCCTTCTCCATCCAAGTCGTCATCTCTGCTCTCAGCTGTTGCAGGTGCATGGCAGCAGTCCCTTTGATGGTCCACTCCATGGATCTTCACTTTTTCTCCCTACCTGTTGGTTATCCTGGCTCTTCCTTCTCACATGTAGGTGTGGGGGCAAAGCACAGCCCTGTTCCCCCGGTTCTTTCAGACCGTGGCACAGCAGGAGGTGGAGCAGCGAGAGGTTCCNGTTGTGTATGTAGATGTTATTTTTTTTGTTTTTGGGTTTTTAGTATATTTTGTTTATTTTGTTTTTTTTTTTGTGGATTTTTTTTTTTTTTTTTTTTTTTTTTTTAAGGTGGGGTTGTTTGGTTTTGGGGGATTTTTGAGTAGGAAAGCAGCCACGTTGGACCAGGGTGAGTTGGTTGTGGCCCTGTAGCTTGTGCGGGCACATGTGGAGGTTGCCTGTTCCAGGTTGTCTGGTCTAGCTTAGCCTTGCAAACAAAAGCTGTGATTAATCTCCGTGAAATGAGAGAAAAGGCATCAATCCTGCCTTGCGTTAGAGGGAGGTGGAAGTCAGCTTCTCTCAGACCACATTTCCTAGTCTTGACGCTCCTGTATTTTGACTCATGCTTTTCATTAGGTCTCCCTCTGTGTTGTAAGTATTTCACATCTCTCATGCCTCAGACAGCGTTTCATGTTCTAGTTGGTTTTCTGGTTCCAAGGCATCTCAAGAGAATCGTTCGAGCCCTCCTCCAGTGTCATGGCCCTGGCTTTTTATTACCACAGGTTTTAACTCCGTTCCCTGCCCGACTGGTTAGTTCTCTGATCCTGGTGTCCTTGCTTATCAAGTTTTTTCCTCTGGTGGGTGCGCGCTCCTTCTCTGCTCACAGTCATTAGTAGGGTTAGTAACATCACTGTGTGTTACTCATTCTGGGGATGAATAGCTGCAGAATTACCAACGGTGATTGTTTTCACTGCATCGTTGGCAGAAATCTGCCTTAGCTTGAAATTTCTTCCCCACCATAAAGGCTGAACACTTAGTTTTTAATTGAATGGAGATGCCAACTTTGCAAGTGTAGCAATTGCCGTCTGAACTATGTAGGAAAACTTGTGGGAAATGGGTGGAAGTCTGTGAATTCACAGCACTATGGTACAGAGGTACTTCGCTTTTTTTTTTCTGATTCTTCCTAGCTTTAAATGGGGAAAAAAACCCTAATTATTTTAATTCTTTTGGACAGGTTCAGCAACAGGTTCACCCAAACCTTTCAGCAAAAGAAGATTCCCTGTATTACATTGAAGAGTTAATACTTCAGCTGCTAAACAAACTATGCATTGCTCAGCCACGGACTGTCCAAGATGTAGAGGTAAGACTGCATACTGTAAACCCAAGTGCTTCTTTGCAGAATCGCAAAGGTGAACCAGGATATTTTGGCTGAAGTTAAAGCAAGGTGAATCTGAAGAGCAGAGCTTGTTAATATTAAAAGATTATATATTACTCAGATTTCACAAGGCAAGCTTAATTGGAAACTCATTTTCCTGAACCGGGCTTCAGAATAGAAATGGTGGGAGTTTATTCTTTCAGCATTATTTTTTGAATGTGGAATAATTTGAAGGATTTTTCTGCCGCTTGAATATACCTTGGACTTAAGTATGTAAGGATGTTACAAGTTTTCTTACTCTTTGACATAAATATACAGCAAAAAAAGAAATCTTCGAATGAAAGCTGACTGTTGTTAAGCCTGGATTGTGCAGCTGAGGGAAGAGAGTTGTATGTTCCTGGAACTTTATTGAACTCACTGAGGCTCTTGTATTATTGCAGCTGTCTGCTTTTGTGTCATCGGTTACAAAACGAGGGCTTTGATGGAGTGAGCTTCAGTATACAGTCCAGAGGGGGAAAGTGCTTTCGTGTAGCTGTGACCCATTGTAGCTTTGTTGAGTATTAATTTTACATCAATCTATACGTCTAGGATTTTCAGCCTAAGCCAGAATGAAGTTCTCATCTAGTATTCTGTATGTGTGTCATGAAAATAATTAAATATATATATTTTTTTCCAAAATAATTGCCTGAGGGGTTTTAGATTCTTATTAGGTTCAGCAGTCGCCCTTTATTCAACAGTGAGTTAATTCATTAATTATTAATTTTGGTTTATGATTAATGTATTTTGTAATCCTGATGCATAAAGATTATAGGATGACTAAATAAAAGCAAGACTTAATAGTCCCTCAGTAGCTCTTGGGATTGTTACTGCCTCTGGATTTGAACTTTAGATGTAGAGCCAGGAAATTCCGTGTTGTCTCCCCACTTCCCAGCTGATCAAACCCTTCAGTACACAGGACAGCTTGAGATAGCACCAATTATTCTGCACACCAGCTCCGTAGTTATCTGCTTCTGAGTCATGAGGTGATAAAATTACCCTGTGTACATATGAATTAATGATTTTCATTGGGTATGTGTATGCTCAACAAATTACTGTGTGCAAACCTGCACACAGCACAGACAGCCTTCCGAGATAACGGGCAACTCAGTGAGTTGTGGTTACAAATATCTCAGCAGACACAAAATCCTGGGTATTGCATTTTAAATATGCCAGGCATTTTAAAGCCGTGAATAATAAAACATTGTTGTGCTTGGCAACACTTATTTGATTTAAAAACAGAGCTGCCTCTGAAATATCGGTAACAGTTTCCCCGAAATGTTATTGTTCTGTAGGTGAGTAAGTTCAGACTCTTCCAGAGCAGGGAAAGTAGAGTTCAGTTTTGTGTTGCGAGTTGTTGGTGAGATTGCACTGCCAGCAGGCATCCAAGATCCACACGAATAAAGGCTTTTGGCTCTGCTCCTCAGCTGTTTTTAGCTGTTACGAGAAAACATGAGAGCTGTGATCTCTAAAGTTTATCGTGCAGATATTTACATAACAGCCTGGAGTTAATGGCGCCATTTGTGCATAATATTATACTTATGTGTTGGCAAGATCAGGGTCTAAAATCTCAAATTATAAATAGAAAAAGCCCTTCAAATTGTTCCCAAAAAAACACTGGGAACCAGTAAAGTCCGAGCAGGAAAGGAGCGTGTTACTCATGAAGTGCACTGTGAAGTTGAAGGGCAGCCAAGTGCCACGTTACGTCCATTTAGTGGGTGATCTCCTGGTAGAGTCTCAAGGAAAGTTCATTTCGGTGAACCAGCCCAGAGCTTTAGGCTGCTGTCCAGGAGGAAAGGGCACCGTGTGTTTACCTGGCACAGACAGCTGACGCAGAAGGTTGAGCGTTAAATGGCCACGTGCAAATATTTAAAAGCTGCCTCTAAGAAGACCTTAGGCCATCTGTTAAATTTCAGAATATGCGCAAAAATCTCTTTATCAAAGGGACGTGTAGATTTCACCGTTTTTCTCAACTCATCTATAAAATCTCTCCTCTGAGGGTTAGCACCCGTCGTTGTGGCCACAGGTCCAAAGCAGAGGTTGGGTACGGCACCGTGCCGCATCCTGTGCCTGCTTGGGAATGCCCGGAGGAGTAGGGACACGGTGGTGGCCATGCAGCTGGAGGTGATCCCTGCTGCCCCGTGAGCTATCGAACTTAAAAAGATCTGTTCTTCCAGGGTTGCTTAAGCAGTCATCAGAGTTCAGTTTAGACTCGTTCTTACAGCGTTTAATTCCCCAGCTTACAGAGGAGACCTGGAGAAGTTCATGGGATTGTGGCTTAACCCACTACAGGGATGCAGGACTGGAGTCTTGCACGTGTTTAGCTGGGGGCTGCTGGGGCTTGGGACTGCTGCCCAAAGCGGTTTGTTCTGATGTGGGGGTCATCTCGCCTGTTCCTGTAACAGCTGTTGAAATGTGAATCTATATAAAAAGTGACCTGAAATTGCCTACAGTTTACCGTGGTGGTGGGGGCTGTAAGCTGCAGCCACTGTGAGTGGCCGTGCCCTGGGGAAGATGCTCCTGTGTGGGCTTGTGGAGTCCAAAGTGTTCAGCCAGCTTTCTTCATGAACCACAGCCCTCCTCCTGCTTAGAAGATCCTGCACTTGTTTTTTCATTTCTGCCATAAACTTGATCTGATACAGGACAAGTTACACTCTGGGCTTTTATGAAATAGGAACAATACCAACTTTTTTTTTTTCATTTAGACTGTAAACTGTTTAGTACTTCCTGATGTTGTTTATATTTTGGGTTCCTGGTCTCAGCTGAAGTTTCTTGCTGCTCTTGTGATGTTAAGATCATGGAGCAGGAGTTGTTTTAGGAGACTGGAAGGAGTTCTTCGTGCTTGGGGAAGGGAGGTTGTTTGGGATTACTGAAAAGAGTGAAGCTGAGTTGGGTTAAGAAGGAGAGAACAGTTAGGAAAATGTGTTGCAAACACTGAGGAGGAGGATAATTGTCTATACTGCAGGGGAAGTAATTTGCTGTTTTGTTTTTTTAAAACTTCTCTTTTGATTACTGCGGTTAATCTAAGTGCACCCTTTATGTTTGGACAGGAGCGCGTTCAAAAGACATTTCCTCATCCCATAGACAAGTGGGCGATTGCTGATGCGCAGTCTGCTATAGAGAAACGAAGAAGAAGAAACCCTCTCCTGCTACCTGTGGACAAAATACATCCTTTATTAAAGGTACTTAAAACAACAACTTGATGACTGCTGGTTCTGCCCACCACACACACCCAGCTGTACTGGTGCCCTACAGCATAACCTTTAAAGGATTTATTTAATTTGTGTGAAATTAGGTAAGTTTCTTGTATTGGCTTAAAGAGTAAATTCACCGTAGAACAGGGTGAGTATGTTGTAGTACATAATAGATGTAGATATCTGAATTCATCCATGTTCTAGACATTAGTATGTTAATGTATTACTCTACTTTCAAATACTAGGTAGTTTTTAACGTAAATAAAACCCAAACAAACTCAAATACCTCACCTACATCAGTAATGCTGTTTTGGTGCCTTTATTTGTTTCAAAATGCTGCAGAAGCCAAAACAGAAGAAGAGGGAACAAGTAGATCCTGTTCCTTGTATACTGTCAACTGAGATGTGTATCAGTGTCCTTTCGGTTACTGTTGAATGTCACTGACGCCTTGGTTTTAAAATCAATAGATCCACAAAAGTGTAACAAAAGACCAGATACAGACTTCTGGGGTTTGAGGAGGAGAGTGGCCATCTCAGTTCTTACATGTCGTGTTTCTTATAACAGGTATAGAGCTCGTTGCTCCTTGGCTGTAGTGTCACAGAGGAAGCGTGTATTCATACCATGCCCCTAGAGAGTTCTAAAAAAACTCTATGATAAAGCAGTACTCTGATTACATAGGGTCACAGGATGGTTTGGACTGGAAGGGACCTNAGCCCCCTTTCAGCACTGGAAGGAACCCTGTTTTTAGGACTGTTGTTTTTAGAAGGACATTGAAAGTTCTGTAGCTTTTCCTCCATCAGTATATATGGCAAATAGCACAAGGAGGTATTTGCAGTCATTGCAGCCCCTCAGGGAAGGGGAGTGANCGCCTTGGTTTTAAAATCAATAGATCCGCAAAAGTGTAACAAAAGACCAGATACAGACTTCTGGGGTTTGAGGAGGAGAGTGGCCATCTCAGTTCTTACATGTCGTGTTTCTTATAACAGGTATAGAGCTCGTTGCTCCTTGGCTGTAGTGTCACAGAGGAAGCGTGTATTCATACCATGCCCCTAGAGAGTTCTAAAAAAACTCTATGATAAAGCAGTACTCTGATTACATAGGGNTTAAGGTCCCTTCCAACCAAAACCTTTCTATGATTTCCTTTGAGGCGGCTGATCCAGTTTCCATTTGATGTCCTTTGCCCTGCCTGTTACATTCATGTAAATTATCAACCCAGACAAGATCAATTCCAGTAGAAAACTCAATGTGTTAATTATTCTGAATGAATTTCTGGAATAAATAGCATTTCTTTTTTTCTCTTGTTTTCCGTTTGCAGGAGGTCCTAGGTTACAAGGTCGATTACCATGTCTCTCTGTACATTGTGGCTGTCTTGGAATACATCTCAGCTGACATTTTAAAGCTAGCTGGAAACTATGTTTTCAATATACGACACTTTGAGATCTCCCAGCAGGACATTAAAGTATCAATGTGTGCTGATAAGGTAAGGAGTTGGGGTTAGGAGAGTCTTTTGGACAGATGCAAAGGTAGATACTAGAGGTGATTGGTTTTGTTTAGAAGATACATCCAAAGTAGGACAGGAGGGAGAGACTGGGCTTACCCCAATGCAGAAGCTTCTCTCGTTACTCATGCCAGACCTGTCACAGTTGAAGGCTGAAGTTTTTGTTAAGTTTTGGAACAGTAGTAGTACTTAGAAAACAACGTAAGGACAGAGAACCATGTTGTCCTTTATTTCTCAGCTGTGTTACTGTCCTCCTGATGTTGCTTTGTCATGACAGCTCTTTCCTTCTTTATAATACAGAAAAGACCTTTAGTTTTAATCCTCGTTAAAATGAGAAACATTTTTGTTTAATTTTCTCTTTATCAGGAGGGTTTTGTCAAAGGCTTATGCAAGATGCCTTGTTTTCAAAGTTGGTTCTGCATGAATTGTAACTTGTTTTCTAGGTCGTACTAACTTATAAAGGGAAAAATGGCTTTGGCAACTGATCCAGCCTCCTGCTGCCAAAGTTTAAATATTACTCCCTTGTGAAAGTGATCACAGAAAGTATTGTATTAAAAACTCAAAGGATTTCTCTGAACACATTGAAATAGCTGAGCTTGAGCCAAGTGTAAATCAGGCTTGCGTGTAATCTTACAAATTTCTTTGCTAGGTTTTGATGGATATGTTTGATCAGGATGACATTGGTTTGGTTTCTCTCTGTGAAGACGAGCCCTCTTCTTCTGGGGAACTCAACTACTACGACCTAGTGAGAAACGAAATTGCAGAAGAAAGGCAATATCTGCGGGAGCTGAATCTGATAATAAAAGTATTTCGGGAAGCTTTCCTATCAAATAGAAAATTGTTCACACCTAATGTAAGTCCTTTAATAGGTTATTGATGTGTAATGCTTGTTGCTCCATTAGCAGCCATAACGTATCAGTATTGAGTCACTGCGTTGGAGGTGGAATTAAATTTGATTTATTGCATGTCAGTGCATAATGAGTGTTGACTGTATATGAAATAAAATGGAGGAATTGCCATTAATAGTATGAAGAGTGCTGCTCTTGGAGTGAAGCTTAATGGACATGATTCGGTCAGATGCCAGCAACAGCTGGAGTCCTTTGGTCGTGTCGGCAAGAGTTACACTTTGGGTTCACACAAAAATTAACAGTTATCTACCTGCACATAGAATAAATGCAGATGAGTGCTTGAACTGACCTTTGAAGTCTACCCCGGGGCACCCCATCTGCAGAAGCTTCAAGTAAAACAGCCCTTGGCTCTGGATTCTCTCTTGCCTGTGAAGGAATCTCTATTTGATAAGTGATTGAAATATTTGATTGAAATTATACGTGTGGCAGATGCCATTTTCAGGATGCTGGAGTCTAAAAAGAGAAGCACAGCTCCTCCTAGAGAAGAGGTAATAGTGAATCCTTCCCGTGGGAGGAAAGAGAAGGGGACGAGGCAGCAGAACCTGAACTGGTGATACCAGTAGGTTAAAAAGGGGCAACAGGAGACATTCCCAGTACAGCTGGATGTGGAGGTTCCTCAGTAGCTGACAGGATATTGGAGAATCGTGTAGATGTGGGGACAGAATTCAAACAAAGATAATGGGAGGAGAAGGAAGTGAAATTTTGGAGATGAGGAATATTCTTTCGTTATATGAGAGTGGGTTTGAGAAATTTAGAGATGGCTGGTTCCCACAAAGAGATTGCCGTGGTCTGGGCGCTGGCAGGAGGTCAGGCAGGCTCCCCAGTGTTAGTTTGGGGCAGAGGAACACTGAGGATGTGTTTCAGAGGGGTCAGGAGAAGGATACAGGCCATTGGAAAGGTCTGTCTAGTTGGGCGTGTTTGTGGTGTGTGGATTGGAAAAATCCCAAACCGTTGGGAAAAGGAAGCTGCTGATTCCTCCTCTACCCAGGTAGTGTTCTGCTAAAGGAGCCAAGTGTCTGCTGTAGTTTTACCTGTGGTTTAGAGCAGCTGGCCTCGGAGCTGCTTTACATTGCTGCTCTCTTGTGTCCTGAGAGACAGGAATCAGCAAAGGGGAAAATACGAGATGTGAATTGTGGCCAAAAAGGCCCGGCGTTTCTGTCCAACGCGCTGCACAGACTGTACCGGGGCTGCTGCCGTGCCGGCCTGGGAAGGATGGTGTG
The DNA here is from genome assembly GCA_013400615.1 of Syrrhaptes paradoxus. Classification (NCBI taxonomy): domain Eukaryota; kingdom Metazoa; phylum Chordata; class Aves; order Pterocliformes; family Pteroclidae; genus Syrrhaptes; species Syrrhaptes paradoxus. The sequence continues at coordinate 97,724 of VZTO01003530.1, read as the reverse complement.
GTTTCTCTCCCTGGGGTGAGAATTGTGCAAGGCTGGATGTGCCCAGGCAAGCCCACAGGGATGGGAAGACCGTGTAATTTAACTTTCTTCCAAGCTTTTCGTTGGCCCCTCTCCATTTACCTCTTGGTTCAGACTTCATGAAAAATGCTCTGCTATTTGCATAAGCAAAATAAATTATTCTAAACACTACTAAGATACGTTTTATGTTTGCAGGATATCGATGTGATATTTAGCAACATTTCAGATATTCATGAGTTGACAGTGAAGCTCCTAGGATTGATTGAGGATACTGTTGAAATGACTGATGAAAGCAGTCCTCACCCCCTGGCTGGCAGCTGCTTTGAGGATCTTGCAGAGGTACGGTGTATTGTTGGGGGGATTTTGTTCGTTTTTTTTTTAAAGTCACCGATTGTTTTGATTTCTTAGTAAACGTTTGGTCATGACTGATATCTCTGATAAATGTGCAGTTGTAAAACGACCTTTTCATAATCTCTGACCAGAGATCTTCCCTACCCTAACATGTGTCTTCTACCCATCACAGAAACTATATCAAGCAGGTAAGCACAAAACTAAAATCTTAATTTCAGAGTGGGAATTAAATGCTGTAGGAATGTGGATTTGAAAACTATCTACCTGGGACTGCTTACTGAAGGAAGGTGGTGCCTCAATTTTTGTCGGCATCAGGCCCAGGGCTACTCAAAAATCACAGCAATTGGACGTAGACCTGCAGGATGAGTGACTTGCATTACTCTGAACAGTGAGCTAGCTCAAAATGTGTTCTTAATTCAGGCAGATACGATGTGTATGTCTGGAATGGGAAATGAGTATTAAGGTGTCAGGTTTTCACATGTTGAATGTGAAGTTTATGCTCTTTATCTTAAAATTATTATGTTTATAAAGAAAAAATACATCCAATAAAAGTTCCCTTTGACTTCTATGTACGCTCAGTTTTTAAAATCTGAGGATTGCACGGACACACCAGTACCAGTAGGAGAACAGTTACATTTTTGTGGGTGCGAAGAATACGGCTCCTTCAGCCCATGTGCCGCTCGCTTATGAATGTACTGTAAAGATAAGGTTTTGTGGCGTTGCTTCGAAGTCTAGTTGACTAGATCTTAGCTCATGAGATGGTAAGGCATTGCTTATGTAATGATAAGGAGAAGCATTTGACCAGTGAATTAAAGTGGCTATTACATTAAAATTGAAAAAAAGACTTAAAATTTGAAATAATGCAGTACTATCCTGGAACACATACATCTCTCGGTTTATTGCAAGATCTGCTCTTAGGCATCTTTTGCTTTAAAGGAAACAAATCCTTTTCAATGAGTAAAAATAGCACTTGGTTTTCATTAGCTGAAAAACTTCAATAGGAGATGAAGAACAGATTATTCTTCAAACTTTCTTTTTATGCAGGTAGTATGTTTGAATTTAATAATTGTTAATATGGAGCAAGACCTAATTAATAACTAGACTGTTCATTTGATCATCTCACACGTTGAGATCATCTTTCTGCGAGTATTTGCAAAAGGGATCGTTGAAGAGATATGAAAGGGAAGTGTTGGTTGCTCTGCCTATCTTACTGCCAGGCTTGGTCCCTTAGTGTTTCCATTACAAAGGTCCTTCAACTTATTTGAAGGATAATAAGAAGAAAGTATGGGGAAAATAAAACATTTTTTTGCTGTTGTGGAGGAAATGAAAAAACTTGATGCCTGACACATATGAGTGGGAGATGGGTGTTTGTTAATATGCTGGAAAAAAGTTTTCGTTGGTGGTAACTTTTACAATTCGAACTACTACAGTGTGTTTTAATGACTGCCTTAGACAGTCTCTTTACTGACGTTCACCGAGTGGCAGAAGAACCTCAGAACCGAGGGCAGGGTGTCTTTGTGCCTAGTCTGAAGTGCTCTGCAGGACGCAGCTAGTAAAGTGAGGTTATTATCAGTAGATGGTAAATTTGTTATGCTGGTGTTTGCATTTCCATAGTAGTTTTAGATATCCACAAAGCAAAAACAGTGGAAGCCAGTGCATTACAGCAGAAGGGGCTGAAACCGTCATCGAGGGCATCCAGTTAATGTCTCCATGTTTCAGTAACTTTTGCAACATGGCAAGTGTAAAAACTTTTTTTTTTAATTAGTCTTTTGAGGAGGACAGCTAATGCAGTTTGTTTCAACCTTGTGTTCGAAAAACAGAACCAAAATCTTGAAATATTGATGAGTCTGAGTGGAAGAAACTGAAAACACTTCTAAAATGCAATAAAAAGTTGAAAAAGACAGCACAGAATAAATATATGTTGGTCTGGCTCTTAACTCTTGTCTCAGCTTAACCCAGGACATCCCTCCAGTAGATTTTCATGGAAGATGACATTTTGAGTAGTAGTTCAAGCCCTGCTCTCTGCTTGCGCCTTGCGCTGCGGAGGACCGAGGCGGTGGAGCAGCTGCAGCCATCTGTCCATTCCTGCTTCCTACCTCTGGGCGCAGCTGGACCTACACCCCGTGGCTCACTTACTGCTTCTGCAGAGGTTTATGCTCATTTTTTCTTGGATACTATAGCAAAAAGAAGCTGTATATACAGTGTTTTTATTTAATTTGGATATTGTAAAATAAGACCCCTGTATTGTGTGCTTGCAAGTGGAGTAAACAAAACAAAACAAAAAGAAAAAAACAAAAAGCACCCAGGCTGTAAACTGGCTTCAGATTCTCGTTAGGAAAAGCAGCCTGTTCGGTTAGAGAGAGTCTCAGCATTTCTCTTGAGCGGCTGCTGCTGAAGTGCCAAACCTTCCTCCCCTTTCATCCCCCCTCCCAGATACAATCTAATGGACAGATGATTAGAACTTGATGGGGAGAGCTGAGAGTGATGATTACAGTTTGCATGTGAAAAGAGAGTGCATTCTATCCCTCTCCTCCCCACAGAAGAGTTTTAATTGCAGCTGCCCCATGAGTAAGGCAGGAAATCCCCTGGACCCTCTGCAAAGGGAAGACTTGAGACTCTACCTGAATGTATCGGCACCGGATAACCGGGTGATTCATGGGTGATTCAGCCCAGTGGATCTGCAGAGACTGAGGAACAGCCTGACAGGCTTTGGAGCAGGTGATCTATGGCTTTGGAGCAGGTGATCTATGGGAAATCGTAGCTGATTCCTGCAGAAATTCCTGTACAGTCAGGTTTTTATCCCATCCTGCCAGATACCCCAACCAGAGTCATGATTTTTGCACCTGAAACCCTCAATGTCGTTAGAGGACTTTCCCCTGAGACTCGTTCAGACTTGAGACCTTGTCTCAGAGTGAGATATTTTCCCAGCCTTGCAGCATGGCCAGAAAAGCGTGCAGAAGTCCGGCGCGTATGTTTGACCGTTCTTACGTGATGTACCTTGAAATGGTGGTGGTACAACAATGCCTCCTGGTGACAGTCTCCAAAGTTCCTCCCAAGTGTCACTTCACTTGCATTTTTTTCCTTCTTGGTAAACTTGGAGGTAAATTGCCATTTTTTGTGAAATGTGGTTGGACTGAAAGCAAGAACTTTTCTTGGTTCCCACAGCTTCAGTAAAACCAAGTTTATGTTAGTGATAGGTATGGTGAGATTGAGAAGTGCTGAGAAAACGTTGTGTGCATTTAAAATTTGGAAGTGAAAAGGTTTGTGGTTTACTCCATATTTGCTTTGCAAAATCAATCTTTTCTTGAAAAGCTCCACCTGTGTATCAGCTCGGTAAAGGAATTAATTGAACCAGCTGGGACAGAAAAAGCTCACATCCTTCACATATGTATACAAGTCTCTGTTTTTATTTAGGAGCAAGCCTTTGATCCGTATGAAACCTTGTCCCAGGATATTCTCTCTCCACAATATCACGAGCATTTTAATAACTTAATGGCAAAACCTGCTGTTGCTCTCCACTTTCAGGTGAGTGCAAATGAGAAGTACTGAACTGACTGGGTTCTTGTATTTCAGAGGTTTGAATTTTGTCAGCAATTCCTTACTTCCTACTGAGGAGGAAACCCTCTGGGTTTTGACCTTCCTTCAGTGTAAGATATTTGGACTCTTCCTGTAAAAACTGGATGTAACTGACCCATCCATGCGTCTCTTGCTTTTTTTTTTTTTTTTTTTGTCTTCACATAAGACTCTCTTCCTTGAGAACAGAGAGTGACTTTTCATACCTGCCACTTCTGTTTCTGGTTTGCCTACTAATGCCAAACACTGGCACCCAGGCATAATAATTTCCTTTCTTATGTATCCCAAGCCCCCTTGTTTGTCATTGAGGCTGGGACTGGCAGCTTTTCTTGAATTATTTCCTTAATAGGACTAACCAGCAAGATCAGCTGTGATTTTGTAGATTTTTTTTTGTCCCCTTCCTTCTACCAGTGTGGCAGATCTGTTGAAAACTACTGCTTAAGAAGACTGAGCTTGTGTTAGAAACGTACTTAGAGAAGCTGCAGAGAAAGTGTTTGGTCAGCGGTACTCCCAGCTAAACCCATTATAGAATGGATGTAAATTGAAGCACAGTATATGAGTTAGGTGGTGTTGGGCTGGACTTGATGATCCTTGAGGTGTTTTCCACCCTTAATGATTCGATGATTCTGTATGTAATTGGTAGGAGAGGACATTAGAGGGAAGTTGGTGACAAATTAGACAGTTTAGGAGTCCTGGCTGGTCTTTAACATTCCAGTGTTTTCTTTAAATTCTACTGGAAACTGTGGCCCACGGTAAGACGTTATTTTGGAAGTGGGAATGAGCTTTGGTCAAAATAGATGGCACTAACGCAGATCAGAAGGGACACCCCGCGTGTGTCCAGCACAAGCACCTTGCTCAAAGCCTCGTCCAGTCCTGTTTTGAGTATTTCAGTGTAAGGAATCCTGTTTCTTTTTCCTTTTCAGTCTACAGCTGAAGGGTTTAAAGAAGCTGTGCGATACGTCCTCCCGCGACTCATGCTTATCCCAGTCTATCATTGTTTGCACTACTTCGAGTTACTACAGGTGAGTGAAGCCGCACACTTGTTTTCTGCTAAAAACATTTCTTCACGCTTTTAAACAGGAGATTAGATTTTACTTACTGCTTCTGAAAATTGAAAGATGTGAAAACATCCATTTGCCACCAATTAGTATATGTCTGAAAAGTAAAATGACGTTAAAAAGTCTTCAAAAGTGTGTGTTGCTCTGATGTGAACATTTGAAGTAACTGTGATTCAACAGACCTTCATTCAGCGGGAGTTCTCAGATAGTTAAAAGGTAATATGCAAATCTAATTTCTTCTTTCATTGGGTTCTGCATTTTTTTGTCCGTTCAGAAAAAGCCAAGCCTAATTCAGGTCAGTATTCTCAGTCTCAGGTCCCACTCCAGTTGCGGCTCAGCTGGTCTTATTCTGGGGGCTGGGAGGACGCTTCCTTTCAGCGGAGTCAGAATAATCCCTTCTTAATGTTTAGCCATTTGTCCTGAGTCCTACATGGAGGAGATACAGCAAAAAATAGCGTTTTTCATGGCACACCACACTTTCTCCATATTGAGGAGGAATGAAAATAAGCACTATTATTTTCTTATTTTCTCTATTTCAAGAAATGACATTAATGAAATATCAGGCTTTATGGAATTCTGATGTAGACAATAAAAAATTATTCCTGTAGGACATATTTCAGGGGTCTTACCATACAAGTGGTGGCATCTAGTCCATATTTATGAGCAGTTCTGCCTGTTGAGACATTATTTATTTTAGAACAGCCTCTATTGGTTTGACCACAGATCACTTCCACATATTTTATTCTGATGTGCGCTAGCAAGGTGGTTCACATCAGGAGCTTATTTCCCTTGGGTATAACAGCTAAAAGCCAAAAAGTAACTTAAGCGTGTATCGTTTTGCTTACAAGCAAATGTTTTTGCTGTGAGTTATGAGACAAGAGGCCAGCAGTCAGCAGAAATTTAACATCTGAGATCTATAATAATCGTTCTTGAATAAGAAAAATAGCGTCGCTGTAGAAAATGCAGTATCTTGAAAAATACTTCGATAGGAGCTTTTTTAAAATAGCTGAGGCTCGTGTGAAAAATAAAGTTTTTCTCTTTGCCCCAGTGTGTTGGGAAAGTTTGTAATGTTTATGAGGGTAAGTGAATTATTAACTAGCTGGGATGTACTTTAATTAACCAAGTTCAATATCCAGTGGCTGTAGCTGACATTTTGTTAAGAACAACAAAACCGACACTTTTAGGTTCTCAGTATAAAAGGTGATAGGAGCAGGGTTGTACAGGCGTGTTCTGGGGTCTTCCTTTGGGTTTCAAAGGATTTCATTGTACGAAGGAAGAAAAGGAAACTTTGTAACATAGAATTTATGCATAATGAGATATAAACTTTTCTCAATCTCAAGCCAAAAAATAGCAATTCTTTTAAGACCAGCTCTGTAGCTAATATCTGGCACATATTCCCTTTTTTTTCTTTTATTTTCCTTATTTTTAAGTTCAGTCTTGTTTTCATTATGATTTGTTTTTACCCATGAACCCCACGTCTCCAATGTATGGATTACCAATATTTTGTAGAAAGGTTAAAAATCCAAGTGATCCCAATCAATTTGAAGTCTCTGAGGATTTCTGTTGATAGTCAGTTCAGAAGAAAGTTCACAAAGCTTCAACAAAACCCCAACCAACCCAAACCAACCTGAACCATCGTGAACTTTTCTCTAGATTACTGCACTCTGTTGAGAACAGAAACTTGACATTGCCGTAGTTTTAATATCTGCCTACATAAAGCTTATGTTTCTATAAGGACATCTTCCAGAAGAAAATAGATCAAAGAACTTGTGAAGGATGGCAGCAGAAGCACTGTTCTGTGCAGTGCGCACCGATAGCTTCGTTAGATCCGTCTCTCTTTCAAAATCGTTTCACTTCCCTTTCCATAAGGGTCAGTTACATACGATAATTCTCTGGAACTTCTTAAAATGTTCTTCTTTTACGTTTCAAAGACATAATGGGATTAGTGACCTGTATTATGCTGAAGGTCATGCTAATTAGTGACCCATTGTGTCTTAAAGCTGGGAAGCGGAGCGCATCAGTGTGAAATTAAAGAACGAAACCGTCCACCGCATCGACATTTAACTGATTTCACAAAACGCGTAGCGTGTGTCCGCTTTCTAGGGAAACATTAACACGTGTGCCTTTTGGAGCAGAGATTTGTGTGGTTTTAAAATTTGAGACTAAATGCCTGGCATTCAAACTTGGAATTTTTTTTTCTTCAGGGACAGGAAGGGGTGGTTACTATTGATGCTTTGAACCATGGCACAGAGAAGACAATTTGGTTTTGATAGCGGGTCTTAAATCTGTAATGCTGCTGCAAGGGTTTGCTGTCTCTTGGGGGCTCTGGCTCTGCTCATAACTCCGGTTAATATCGATAGGATGAGGTTATATGTGAACATTCTTAAAATTGCCTCATATCTGCGAAGAATAAAGCATGGCAGACCACACAGAAACGTTCAGTTGTTTCTTTAATTTGTTTTTAACCTGGAGAATACAGCGGGATGCTGCATGAAGTAAAATATTATACGATACCATTCTTAACTAGGGAATTTCAGTAGTGAAAATGGTGAAATATGACCTTTATTCGTAATATACAAGATTTCGGAATAGAACTAGAATTCAGCTGCAGAGGCCGACACTTGAGTCATTCTGACCTCAGGAGCATAGGGCAGAGCAGAGATTTTAAATATCACTGTCGTGAATAACAATAAATATGGAGTCTTTTATTGTGACCACTTCAGTTGCAGATTTAATATTTGGATTTTATGTTGTATTTNACCTTTATTCGTAATATACAAGATTTCTGAATAGAACTAGAATTCAGCTGCAGAGGCTTGAGTCATTCTGACCTCAGGAGCATAGGGCAGAGCAGAGATTTTAAATATCACTGTTGTGAATAACGATAAATATGGAATCTTTTATTGTGATCACTTCAGTTGCAGGTTTAATATTTGAATTTTATGTTGTATTTTGAAAACATCCTAAATTGACAACAGTGATTTTGTTTAAAAAGTGGTTTTAGGGATGGAGGAAGTATTTACTCAACACTATTGTACAAACTGTTGGTGCTGCTTCCCTGTTGCCATTGTGTTTGTCTCTAGGAACCTTAGTTGGGAAAAACCGAATAGAAGTGGAAGCAGAAAAGCAACAGAATACTCAAAATATCTTCATGGCTTCAATAGGGAGAGAAGCTAAGATTGAGACTGTTTCTCCTAAAGAAAGTTACCCAAAAACCCCACAGAATTGGGAGATAAATAAAACAATGAATGATTTACAGAAGCACAAGCCTTGATGTTCGCTCTTTTGCAAAACAGCAGAACGAAAAGGAATGAAATGAAAATGTGAAAAGCTTGAAAATCCTTTTCAAGCTTCAGAAACGTTCTCCTTGGTGCAGAAACCTGTTGGTGCAGACTTTGATGCAGGGTCTGCATCAGCAACTCCTCTTCGCCTGAGCAAGGGCCGCAGGGTTGGAGGACCCCCGTGTTGAATTTGGTTGATTTGTCTGCTTTTCGTTAGCAGCCGTATCACCAGGAAATAGCCTTTGAACACCCTGAGTCAGAGGGCAGGCCCTGGTGTCACTTTAACGTTGACTGCTTGTTCAAGTGTTGACCGAAAATAAACCTGCCGGAGGTTGTTTGGGGATGGCTGATGGTAGCAAAGGTTGAAGGAAGTCAGGTGGAAGAAATAAAACCGTCTTTCAGGAGAAAAGTGATCAAAAGCTGTATAATGTTGCAAACAGGTAACCCAAATATATTCTGACTGTGATTATCAGAGTATTTGGGTGTAAAACACGCTGCTTGACATTTCCAAGCGGGAACACCTGGATGCTGGCAGTGTAGAGGAGAGCTCGGTGTTCATCAGGCTTTCAGGCTCCAGGTACGCTTTCATGAATGTGTCGGTCAGTGCCAGAGTTCCAGGAAAATAAAGCAGTGCAAAGAGCTCTGGGGGTCATATTAATCCATCCAAATCATCTGCAAGGTGCCAGTATCATTAAAATCCTGATGGCAAGCAGAGGTCTGCTCGAGTCTGTGTCCAAGTCAGAGAACGCTTTCCTCTGTCGACCAGAGAGGATATCCTTCCTTCTCCTGCGATTCGCAGGCACAAGACTGTCCCCAATTCTTGCGTGTGACACGCTGTGTTGTTATCAAGCAACCCAAACCATACGAAATTCCGCTTTTTGATCTTTTCTGCTGTTACCTAATAATTGACCGCCAGAGAAGCCCCGGTCAGTATTCATCAGGATCACCGTGGTATCATTTTTTTAAGTTAACGGTGTTCTTCATTATTATTTTCTGACAATTTTTTAATAATAAATTGAATAGTTAATATTCTTGATTTATCATCACAGGTATTTTAAATATATCTGGCGTAAGCAGGATTGCCTTTTCCCTTTTCTAAAGATTTATTTATTTTCTCTGTCTAGCAAGAATGTTACGCTTTTGCATCTGCTGTTTAATTAGAAAGATGCTCGTTAAGGACTGGCATTTGGAAAAGCAGATGTTAGGCCAGTGATTACAGAGAATGAGAGATGCTTCAGGTCATCTGCCACCCAGCAATCTGTGCATTAAGGTGTAGAAGTGGATTAGATTACTTCCAAATGTGTACTTATATTTTTTTCTTGTTTAATACAAAAAAAGCATTNGCTACATATCCTTCCTGAGGGAACATAGTGGGGAAAGGAAAAGAAGGCTTCTGCACTGCTGAGTGGTGGTAAGATTTCTCTTAAAGTATGGAGGTAAACCAGCCTTTATCCGAAACTATGGGGCATGCTGTCTTCATTTTGCCCAGCAATCTATTTACTTGAATTTTCTTTAAAAAAAAAATCATATGATGTTGAACATGAAAAGGATTAAAAAGAAAAATCTCTCTTATTTATAAAGAACCAAAAAGAGGAACCCTGTGAATAGGTTCTGCTCAAAGCGTATTGCTGCCAAGCGTATGGAGATGATACGAAAGCCTGTTGAATTCCCCCATTCAAGAAGTTTCTGCCTTGTAGCAGAGACAGATCTAGTCTTTATGAAAAGGAAATAACGCTGTCACAGTGTTTACATTTTGCTATTAGTAGCAAATCTTGAATTTCAGACACTTTTTGTTTTCACTATGTTAGTTTGCACCAGACAAAGTTGACATTTCTTCTGGAAACAGATGGGTTTGCTGGAGACAGCAGGATTTAGAATGGTAGGAAGCAAAGAGAGACTCTTGGTCATTCTTTTACATTTGCTCTGAAATGTTGAGATTAATTGACTCTTTGAAGGAATATTACACATGGTTACATTAAACAGCATTTCATTCTCGGACATTTCAAACGATTTTAATGAAATCAGTTGTGAAACGCGACATTGTTGAAAAGATAACAGGAAAAACTACCTGGCAGTTAGCACTGGTTCTCAGTAAAGGGTTATCTTTCTAAACTCCCTCCTGCTCTCCCCTATTGAGTATCTCCTGACTTTTCCTGAATATCTGACGAAAGTTTTTCAGTTACACGCACAGCTAGTTTTGAGTGGGCTTCTGGTATAACTCTTGCTGCCTTGAAGTCACCGACTTCACTGAGTGCTGTGGATATGTGTAAGAACGTTTGCCAGCCTTCCTACCTTTCTATAAATCAGATAAATCTGAACGAAACATGTTTATTATGTCACAGCAATTGCAGGAATGCAGTGAAGATGAAGAGGACCGGGAATGCTTAAAACAAGCCATCACAGCTCTTCTGAATCTGCAGTGCAGCATGGAGCGCATCTACAGCAAACACTCGCCGAGGCGTCGGCCTGGGTAACGATCCCCAGAACTCCCCTGGTTTCCCAGAGTTGGCAGAGAAAGGGGATAAATGATGTGGAAGGAATCGTAATATTTTTCTTGTTAGATAATGTGTATTTTTCCCTTTTCTGCCAGTTTTCACTGTAAAGGGAGTAACAGCCCAAAACCTCCACGGTTGACTTCTATGAAGAACGTCAATCTCTTTCTCTAGCCAAAGCAGTGCAGGTGGTTTATTTGGATCAGTAGACTTGGTTAGGGCGTATTTAGGGCAAAGAAATAATGAGATAAACAATTCATTTAGTTGAATTTTTTTTTGGTGTCTTGGGTAAATGTAGAATGTGCCCATTGTGACTTTTTTCTTTTCTTCATTCAAGGGAGCCCGTGTATCGCTTCTATAACCGCCAAATAAGAAGCAAGCACTTGGCCATCAAGAAAATGAACGAAATTCAGAAAAATATTGATGGCTGGGAAGGCAAAGATATTGGGCAGTGCTGTAATGAATTCATAATGGAAGGTGGCTTGACGAAAATAGGAGCCAAACACGAGCGACACATCTTCCTCTTCGATGGTTTAATGATCAGCTGTAAAACTAATCACGGGCAATCACGGCTTCCCGGTTACAGCAGCGCGGAGTATAGGCTGAAGGAAAAAATTGTCATGAGGAAAATACAGGTTATTGATAAAGATGACACGTCTGAATACAAACACGCCTTTGAACTGGTGTCTAAGGATGAAAACAGCATCCTGTTTGCTGCCAAGTCTGCCGAAGAGAAGAGTAACTGGATGGCCGCTCTGATTTCCCTCCAGTATCGCAGTACTCTGGATCGGATGCTCGATTCGGTGTTACTGCAAGAAGAGAACGAGCAGCCGCTGAGGTTGCCCAGCCCAAGCGTCTATCGTTTCGTAGTGGAAGACTCTGAGGAGAACATTGTTTTTGAGGACAACTTGCAGAGCAGGAATGGAATTCCCATCATCAAAGGAGGAACGGTTGTGAAGTTAATCGAAAGGTTAACGTACCATATGTATGCAGGTATCCTGAACATTTATTTTTATATATATATATATATATATTTTTTTAAGGTCATGTTTGGTGGTGAAATGAATCCTTTTATATTTTGTTTGGGTTTTTTTTTTTTTT
>VZTO01003530.1:55328-85793 GCA_013400615.1 Syrrhaptes paradoxus | reverse complement strand
CAAGATTTGCAGAAAAAAAAAAACCACAAACTGTTATTAAATCAACTGGCTTTGCTGGCAAATCTGTAAGAAAATTTTGGGTATCCAAGCCATCCCCCCCCCCAAAAAAAATATTGATGGTCTAATAGGAGCCACTAGCGTGTTTCTTGAGACCATCACAGCTAAAGCGTTGGTGCTGTTACAGGCTGTGTGACTGGGGAGGAGGAAAAAGGTTGGAGGTTATTTATTGTACTTCACCCTGCTGCTTTGTGAAGTCCCTCAGTGGAAAAGGGTGCAAATCACAATCGGCGTTCTTCAGACTTTCCTGTGAAATACTATCCTAAAGCCCCAGAAATGAAACCTTGACGTAGTTATATGGACTGCTAACGCTGATGAAAATGTTAGGTCCTAGGTTTGGGGTGAGAAGTGTGCACCGGAAGGGGATGCAGTGGAGCTGACGTGAGGATGCTGGTGGAAGTGATGTGCGATTTTTGTAGAACTTTTCAAATAGCAGTGGTTTCTTTTGTGCTTTTTACAAAACTGCTTGGAGTTTCAGTGAGTCTTTTTTGTAAAAGTAAGGCTAGATAGCGTGGAGCTGTATATTTAAAAAAAAAATTCCCACCTTGAAGCTCAGCATTGCTGCAACTGGTTGGTAAGCAAATACTCCGTAGTTGTGTTGTCTGTGAGTCCCAACTCATCCGTTTCTACAGTGTGATGGGTTTCAGTGGCTTGTAAGAGTGAACTGGTGCATTTGAGCATTTGAAAGGGTAACTTCAGGTTTTGTAGAGTGAGTACTTGCCACAGGGGCATTTCGATGACTTAACAGCACGTGGAGGGACTCTCAGCAGATCTTCGTGGTGTTTTTTCTTTGTGTTTAGGTCCAGATATGGTTTAAGTGGTCAGTTTATTGTAGGTGGGGTTAGTTTCAGAGGGGTTTGGCGCAGGCTTTTCTGCAGCACACGTTCCAGAACAACCTCTGTCGTGTCAAACAAGTCCCCGGCCGATGCCAGGATACCATGGGAGGCAGCAGATGCAGAGTTAATAAACTCTCGAATTTAAATTGCGAGCCACTACTCATAGCACATTGCTTGAATTTCTATTTTATTGAGAATGTCATTTGCAAAAATAAATCATTTTTTAAATAATGTAAAGGAACCTGCACAGGTTGGAGAGCCGAGTAGCAGCCTCCGTTTTAAGAGAATTGCAGATCTTGTCGGCAGAGCAGAGATTACTACCTGCTTATTCAGTGGTAGGAGGAAGATTTCCTTTTAAAATGCTGTGAACAGTACTGAAGGGTGAATGTAGGTGTGACGTGGAAGCCGAACAGGACCAGGGTGCACACTCAGCAGCGTTAGCGCGGAATGAGAGCGCTATTACTTCTAGCTTGCAAGCACATTCCTGTATATGGATCCCTTAAAAACGTTGAGTGGTGCTCTTTGGGGAATTTAAGCCTTCTTAAAAGCAATGTTTGTCTTCATCTTTTGTGGGAAGAAATTCCCTGCCCACGTGTTGAAGACTGGGGCTGTAAGCTACCTGTACCTAACGCTGATGGATCCAAGACTATTTACAGAACAGCACAAGAAAAGAAACTCCCAACGACCCCAAATCCACACTTCTGAGTGAGCACACACACTTTTCTAGTGGTTTTCCCGTGCTTCTGCCTTCATTTGCTCCCAGGCAGCCGGGGAAGCTGCTGCATCCCACCCAGGAGCAGTGGTGCCGCTACCCTTGTGCGGGGGTCTGCTGCCGGCATGTCAGGGTTCGGACCAGATGATGACCCTTCGTGGCTCACCGTAAAGTGGTTTGTTTAGCAGCTTGCTGATCTGTGATCTCAGAAACTCTGTGCAAGAGACTGGAATGAAGAGATTCAAGGAAAAAAAAAAATTTCCTTTAATACTTGTAGTATAGCAGAGTAAGCCCAATAAAACACGTGGTGGCTTGCGGGTAGGCACGTCTCACGGTAACACACCTACCGTGGCGGTGAGAAACAGCAGGAGGGAGGTGTGGTGGCTTGTGGAGATGCGACGTCTGGAACTGCTGCAGGTATTTGCTTGGTAAGGCCTCTGCTGCTCGTCGTGATTTCCTGCCGGCTGCTCTGCCGAGGGGCTTGTGTGCTGCGGTGGTGAGCGGGGCAGGGGGGCAGTCCCCGCTGCTGGAGGGGTTTTCAGAACAGGTAGGATAAATGTTTTGTCGGGGTGGGATAGGTATTTTGGATGTTGAGAGTAGACAGCCTTGTTCTACCGTGTTTTCTTTGGCTTTCTGAATAGCTGTGTGTTCGGGGTGTACGCCGTCGCACACGCCAGGACTGAGGCACGGTTTTTGAGAGAACGTAGTATGTGCAGTCGAATACCTTTACAGGGGAAATGCATCAAAGAACTGAATGAAAATTTCACAGGCATTATCATTTCTGGTATTTTTCGAATTACGGTGCTTGACTTATAACCTTAGGGTATTTTCTGCACTTTAAACTTTTTCTGTGAGTAGATGTGTCTTTTATTTCTGATACTTGGCAATTGGATAAAAAACCCCACTCCCATCATTTTCTTATTCTGTCTTTACAGATCCTAATTTTGTCCGTACGTTCCTTACCACCTACCGCTCGTTTTGCAAGCCCCAGGAACTGCTGAGTTTACTGATTGAGAGGTAAGCAGTGGTCATCCTTTCGGAAGACACTGGAAGGCTTTGTGTTCATTTACCTGCTCCTCTTCTGCTCGGGTTCTCGGTGCTGTGTGGCATGTGTTTTTGTGGAGTTTATAAAGCAGTAACTTTTAAAATGGGATACAGCGATGCAAAGTTTTAATGCAAGCTTCCTTTTCCCAGTTTGTTACTGAAATTAAATATTAGCTGGAGCACTTGGTGTGCCTCAGCCATGGAGTGGTAATGTTTTGAACTGCTTCACTTGATGATGAGAGTGTATTTGAGTATGCCTGAATCTCGATGCAAATAAGAAAAATGTTCTGAGCAGTTTGTTTGAGAGGCACAGACTCTTAATGTAAACAACGTTTTAATACAGTGTGATAAAGCTGCTCTTAAGCTTTCTTCTAATCTTCACTTAATCATGGTAGCAGGTAGTTAAAAACCTTCTATCCTAGTCTAGACATCTTGTGATGACCAGAGAACTCGGGAATTACCAGGCTGAGAGCCGGGTGTGTTAGCACATAGCCAGGGGAGGAGGGAGTTGTGGGCACGCTGGGTATGATGTGAGTGCTTCAGTTTCGCCACGCTGAATTTTTTTTTTTTTGAATGCAATTGCTCTTCACATCCTGCGCAAGGAGTTTGTGTTTTATCTTAATTGCCATCAGTTTTTTGGTGCTTTTATTCATAGGTTTGAAATCCCAGAGCCGGAGCCTACTGAAGCAGACAGGCTGGCCATCGAGAAAGGGGAGCAGCCCATCAGCGCAGACCTGAAACGATTTCGCAAGGAATACGTCCAGCCAGTACAGCTCAGGTTTATTTGCTTTTTACTTTGTTCTGTTAAAGCCAGCTTTTAGTTCACTGATTATACGGTGATCCTGGAGACAGTAATCTCTTTTGGAGACTGCTGTGCTGTCAAGTAGGGACTTATCGCTGTCTGCAACCAGGCTAATTTCCCAAACCATGTTCTGATTAGTCATACCGACTTCTGTTGTTGTTGCAACTGTGCTTTGGTTCTCTGCCGCTCACAGCTGTGATCGCCGCCCACAAGAACGCTGCGTGGCTGATGTGTGAAGCACGTGTGGGTGAGAGATGTACAACTGAAAGTATTTCTGACTGCATTTTGAATGGATTCCTTGTTAACAGGCCCTGTGAAGATAGTTTCTCTGTTTCCATTTGTTTTTTCCCAGTCCTGTTGGTATTTTACTCCCTTTCCCAGCCCCGTTGATGTATTTGCACACAGACAGGGAGACTCTTGTCTGTGCTGCACATTGCAACGGGCTGCAGTGAATCTTCAAGGTCTTGCTGACCTGGCTAATTTGGGGAACAATTAAGCGTTTTTAGCATGAATGAGGCTGATTGTTTGGGATCAAGTCAGGAGGAGACACAGATCACAGCCAATATTTGCTAGAACAACTTTCATTTGTTAAACTGTTTTTTTAGTAACATCAAGACGTTCGAATTAATGGCAGATAACTGTGTGCACAGTGCCCTCGCTTACTGCCTCAGTCATAGTTACCAGTTTGGACCAACAGCAGTTTACTGACATCCCTTCGAGGCAGGAGTTGAGAAAGTCCCTCAGGAGTCCCATTTTCATCAGAGACCTGTGTGCATATGTATAAAAAATATATGTACATCATACTATAGTGTTTGTCGATATATAGCCGCCGCTACCTTCTTGTACATAGTCCACGCTACACAAGCTCAGGGTAACCTTGATACGTGTGTGTGCGCCTGCCCTTGGCATTCTCAGTTTATCAGCAGGACCCCGAGTCTCCAGAGTTACCAGTTTTTGGGAGAGCTTCACATGCTGCCTCTCAGCACACACCTTTCCTGCTTTCAGCTCGCTGTTTTCTGGATGTTTCTGCATCCATCCACGGAGGTGCTTGTAGAGCCCCTCCGTAGAAACTCATGCAGAAGGGGCTTTGGGGACATGGCTGGCTCAAGAGTTTAAATATCGTTGTGTTGCTTTGGTTGCTATTTTTTGTAGCCTCCTCTACTAACTAGGCTTGAAGCTGCTTGGGGACCTCCTTGGCGTGGTACAAACACATCTTCCTGCGGGGCTGCTGTAGCTGGGCAGAAGTGGTTACCAATGAGCTGGGACCTGCAGAAAAATCCGAGGCAGCAATTAACCGTGTTTCATGCTGTTAATTTCCAAAAGCAATGTAGGACTTTTGCCTTCATACATTGTGCTTGAGCTGTTCAAAACTTGTGCCCCGTTCCAAAGCTTCCAGGGTCTTTGGTTTTAGTTTCTGGTTTCTTTCCTTGTCGGAGAGATTAGGATACCTCTTATCGTGACAGCTGTTCTTTGCTGTCTAATTTATGCTGTGGTGAGCTGAGTCCCTTTACGGGTGCCTGCTTGATGAGACATGTGGTTTAAAGCTGCCATTTAACACACACCCTTCTGTGGCTTGTCGTTAATCTTTGAATTTAGGAGATAATACATATTTCTAGAAGCCTGAAACTCTTAACTGTGTTACAGTTGAAAATAAATGCCTGAATTTGCACTGTTAGCTTGACAGCCCAGCACTTTGTAAATTACAGTATTGTTAATGTCGTTGACTTCTGCTTCAAAGCGATCTGAGATTTGGGAAGAAGGCGAATGTGAAGATGCTCATTCCTCCTTCTCTCCCTTCTTTCCCTCCCTCCCTCCTTTCCTTCCTTCCCTTCCCAGCACTTAATCCCCATCTTGCAGAAAACGCCACAGACCTGCTGTGCAGCACACAGGTGTGGAAGTGGAAATGTCTTTGCCTAGATTAAATGCTTGTGAGGTCATGGGAAAGAAGAGGTGCGAAACTGGAAATGCAGTCAGCAGAACCAGACAATCTCTCTTTTTCAGTATTCCTACCCTGGTATCTCCAAGGCAAAGACAGATTAGATAAGATCCTCTATTACTGTTATTTGGAACTTGTTTCAAAACATCATTCCTTTGGCGGTTAGAAGCTGTCATTGATTTCCAGCCTAAATAATCTGTTTGGGTCATCGTTCTGTCATGGGATAAACTTTATTCTTAAACTGGGAAGAGCAGAACTATTTAATTCTCCTCGTAGTCACTTGACGAAGCTAACCCAGCCAGCTTCTCTAGGGCTCTGACTCACAGCAGCCTGGCAGATGGCGATCAGTTGGCTGCCCTGGCCTTCTCAGATGTTCTTACCCACAATCTGCAGGGCTGAGCCACCGCAAACACCAGTCTGACGCCCAGTTAGCACTGGTTTGCCTTACTAGCCGGAGCCGCAAAGACTGGGAGAGTTCAGCAGCACTCAGCACACAGCTGAGCCGCTTCTGCCAAGGCGCTGGGGCAGGAGTAACCCCATCGTCCCGTCCCACCTGTTGTACTGGTTGTTGTAGGACGTTTTTGCTCACTTCAGGTGAGGTGATGCGGTGCACGCCGATAAATCCAAGTTTCTTGGTACAAGCTCAGCTTCTTTACCTGAAGAAGAGGCAAACCCGTTGTTTATTCTGCGACATCCTCAGAGTAGAAGAGCAGTTGTAGTTCACTTTGAGAGGCTTGTTTATTAGTCGTCTGTTTAAGAAAGTGTAGAGAAAAATCAAGAGGAAGTTTAGTGTTATCCTCAAGTACTGGATCTAGTAGGACCATTAGTGTAATTAAAGTTCTAAAAGTTGGGCAGTACACTTGCAAAAACGTCTAAGCTGAAATTTGTGTACAGGAAAAAAACAATTACAAATTTGTTTCTTACCAAATGGGAGATCCGAATTAGCTTTTTTAGTTAAAAAATAGAAGATTGCATTAGAAGTACCACTTTTATCTGATTTTAATAATTTTTTTCCTCTTTTGAAACAACCTCAACACTAGCATTCTTTATAGAATATTTAAAAAAAACGCCAAACTATATATATGCTAAGGCTGGAAAGTGAGGTTTTAAATACCTGGGGACTTCTGTGGTTATTAGTGCAGTACTTAGTCTTTGTTCTGCCCCTTTTTCCAGATGTATTTTGATAGTCGTCAACTACCTGAATCTGTAACTCGGCTTTTGTAGAACTGTTTCATTTACTGTTTATACAGGATGAGCCTTGGAAGTCCATAAAAACCAAACATAATTATTTTTTTCTCTCCTTCCTCAGAATATTGAATGTTTTCCGTCACTGGGTAGAGCACCACTTTTACGATTTTGAACGAGATCTGGAGTTACTAGAGAGACTGGAGACGTTTATTTCCAGTGTGAGAGGTACGGTGATCGGTGGTCTTGTTCTTCCACGTTTGGGTACAGCCCGATGGTCTGATCCTGACAGGTTTTAGGCATGAGAATATCTTTGCACACATGAGTAATTTTAATGCCTTTAATTGAGCTGTTTATGAGACTCTCCCTTACGTGAGCAAGCTTTGGCCTGGAGCCGAACCAGCCGCCAGAATTACTTCAAGCATGATATTTAACTTAAGTGTATTTACTTCTGGACGGTAATGTTCATCCTTGCCTGACTCTACAGCAGACTGGTTAGAATTCATCTTTTCACCTTCCTTCTCTCTGTGTTGTATCGTAGAGAATTCCTTCCATGCTGGTTACCAAGACTAGTTTTTTCCTTCGTGTTCTTTTCTCATTTATTGAAAGTTCCAGCTGAAAATCATTATCCTTTCAGGAGGAAATGCTCGACCCCATAGATATCGCTTCCTCTGGAGGCAGCCCTTACAAACTAGCAGATTTTTTTGGCAGCCTATGTGGAGGGCAGCAGTGTTGGCGTGTCAATTTTAATCATTATCCTGGCAATTCTAGACTTCTCAGATTGCTGGACCATAGATTTTGAAACAAACTTCTGTTAGTTTACCTTCTGCAGAGGTCTCCATGCTAACTATTGCAGACCAGAGGGGAATTATTCCCTTTTGGTTAGTCTCTTGAAAGGTATTTATCTTGAACTGCTGAAGGTACTTCCCGTCTTGTCCGCTGTTTTGTGTACTGTAAATGCTGGATTCGTAGTGTAAACATGAATTTCTCTAATCTTTTTGTCCTAGTACGGAATGTTGCAAAGATCTCACTTGAGGCTTGTTGTTTTCTTCTTCTCTAAGTAGGTGAAGCTAGCAGGCAAAGTGGAGGTGGTTGCAACTGAGGGGGAAAAAGTAAAATACAACATATACAGGGTCACTTTTTCTACTCCAAAACTGTCACTAAATGTGGTTAAACGCAACTGGGAACCCAAAAATTCATTCGCGTGTGTGTGTATCTGCCAACTGATAGAGGTGCTAGAATTCGTAAGAAAAAAAACAGGGAACTACAAACCTAATTAATGTGCAGTAATTTTGAGTGCACGTACAAATTTGAGGGCAGGTTGGTTTTATTAAGTTACCAAAGGTCAGTTAAGATGGTATTAAAAACGTGGGTTTTTTAATGGTTTCTGTTTTGCAGGAAAATCCATGAAGAAGTGGGTGGAATCGATCGCTAAAATCATCAAGAGGAAGAAAGCTCAAGCAAATGGAATTAGTCACAACATCACCTTTGAGAGCCCACCTCCGCCGATCGAGTGGCACATTTGGCGCGTTGGGCACAGCGAAGCGCTGGACCTCATGACTCTGCACCCTATCGAAATTGCTCGACAGCTGACACTTCTCGAGTCCGACCTTTATAGGTAGGGATTGAACTAACGTGTCTTTTTTAGATTATTTGAGCAAGAAAGAGCCCTGATTCATCAAATCAGTCAAAAGTACATCCCCTTGACTTTTAGAGTTTATGGAAAAAGGTTTTTGTGCCATCTGTTTGATATCAAAATATGCAAAGCAAGAGGAAAAAAAAGCAGTTTTTAATCTCCATATCAGACTTCTGACAACATAAATAAGTAGAGGAAGGACACTAGAATATTACGAGTAGATAATACCGACTGGTATTGTCTCCTTGTTAAAAATAAACTTGGTGTTACATTAAACAGAAATGCTTGTTGCTTCAGAAAACAGTGAACACGACGTCTCCGCTCCTTTCCTTCTTAGCTGCATCGCGAAGGCCCAGGTGTCACATGCATGTAACCACAGCCCTGCTACGTCAGGGTCCTCTAAGCTAATTCTGAAGAGGTTTTTTGGGCTGGCACCATACATACTTCGCTGTTTCCCAGCTCTGTTGTTGCCTGTGATAAACAGAGCTGGCCTTGATGTGGGAGCTGGCTTTTGCTGGGCAGAAGTCTTTAAGGTCCTATAAAACTTGAAGGCGAAGCAGCCTTTCGTGCTTCAGTGACAGCGGGTTTTCTATTGAAATACGCCACTTTGCCAGCAGGTTGCTCAAAGTACTTCAGCTTCCTAGTTAAAAAAAAAAAAAGTAACTGTCTTTAAGATGTTTTCTTATGCTTTCAGGAAATTAAACATACTCCTTTGTAATTTTCTTATCTGAAAATGCTTCTACAAAAATGCCAATTCCAATTAAGATAAAAACATATTTCCTTCTGTAGTCGAATACTTGTCAAAAAGTTATTTTAAGTAACTTTTGCAGTAGGTTAGATTGGATTGGTGAAATATCAAGTCACGATTAAGGGAAGAAATAATTTTTAATGCAAACACAGAACACCATTATTATTTGTACTGAGCATTCTTCTACACCTTGCTTTGTCGTTATCAGGGCAGTACAGCCTTCTGAACTGGTTGGGAGTGTGTGGACTAAAGAAGACAAGGAAATTAACTCCCCAAATCTATTGAAAATGATCCGTCATACTACCAACCTTACTCTGTGGTTTGAAAAGTAAGTACAGGTGGTGATAGTCTAGTGGCATTAATTCCCACTGAAATTCTGCTGGGAAATGTTTTTCTGCTACTTGAATTCTGTTGCCTTGAATCTCGAGATGCCTGTTGGGCATTGCAGTGATTTTGGGTTTTGGTTCAAGGGTGTCGCACGTGCTCCTTCTTCCTGAGAGCAGATTTTTTTTCCAGTGATGGTCAGCATGGGCTCTGCGGTCATTTCTGCAGTACATCAGAGGGTGTTGAAGGCAGTGCAGGACTCGGCACCGCTTTCCTGCATCTCTGAAAGCACCGTTGTGTCTGTCCCCTTATCTCAGTCCCTATCCCTTCTTGTGTGAGATGATAAGTGCGTCCGAGGCCGTGGCCGATGCAGCTTGTATGCGTATCCCTCACCTAGCAAGATTAATTTAGATACGGTGGCATGAGAGTCACCCTGCTTACCCTGGATCTTGCTTGGTGTTTGCTTTACTATTTTACAGGATATGCCAAAAACCTTTCTTGGCTTTCCAACTTGAACATATGTAAGATGTGATTACATAAATTTGTACTTGAGATTCTTGAGAGAGAGCCAGAATGTGCAGACTGGATGTACTGTGCAGTTTTTGCTTGGAAAATTTTGATTTAGTAACTAGGAAAATGTCAGGTTTTATTTATCAGTGTTTCTCAAATTATGTCGTGATTAGGTGCATTGTGGAAACAGAGAATTTTGAAGAGCGAGTGGCTGTGCTGAGCAGGATTATAGAAATCCTGCAGGTTTTTCAAGATCTGAATAATTTCAATGGTGTTTTGGAGATCGTCAGTGCGGTGAATTCTGTGTCAGTGTACAGACTAGATCACACGTTTGAGGTAAGTTTTGGGCATTGTTTAAAAAAAAAAATCCAGAAATGTATCACACACACCTCTGAAGTGAAATCCGTAGTAGCCGTATCACTCTTGGTTTCATGGAAGGAAACAAGTGTGAAATGCGCAGAGTTATTTATGAGGAAACAGGGGAGATGGGCTGCGTGTCTCAAAGGGTTTGCAGCGGGAAGCGGAGCTTTTAGCAGATGTTTTCTCACGTGTATTCGTCCTGAGAAGGGGAAGTGCCATGGTCATTTAATTGTTCTTCCCTAACCTGTCTGAAATGAACCTGTTGCTGCAGCCCAGCATTTTATGGGGATGAAAGAGTCCAGAGTTCTCTGGGCTGGAACACTAACAGCAGCATTTCCTGCCTGTGCAAGACGTGTGAGGGTAGAAGGTCACGGGGAGGGGACAGCTAAAAACTCAGATTTCACTTGATCCTAAGAACTTCTCTTGGATGAATCTCAGAAAACTCAGGCTGTCGGAAGCAGAAACAAATAGCTGCTGAAGTGGTTCAAATGGACAGTAGGGAGAGAGACAACTACACAAGTAGTGATTCCGTTTTTCACTTGACAAGGAAAAGAAATGCCTGGGGTTTGGCAGCAAAGCCTCCCTTGACTAAAGTAGAAAAAGAAGAATGACTAAAATGGTTTGAGTTTTGTATGTCTTTGAAAGGCAGTACAAGGCCTTGAAGTTAAATTTAAAATTAAATGTTTAATTTTTGTTAAAGACCAAGATTATTCTTGAAAGTTGATAGACAAAACAATAATGTGTTTACAGTAGCCTTTTGATTCACATGACTAAAGTACTGGGCTGATAGTGCTGTAGTCTAGAGCAAACCATTTACAAACAAGGTTCTTTCAAATCTGAATTTCAATTCTTAAATTTTGCTGAGAGAGTTAGGGAATTGCCTTGTTTTTACTAACCATGCTGTTGAGATTTGCATCCCTGATTTTTTTTCTTTGACAACTTAGGCACTACAGGAGAGAAAAAAAAGAGTTTTGGATGAAGCAGTAGAATTAAGTCAAGATCATTTTAAAAAATACCTGGCTAAGCTCAAGTCAATCAATCCACCCTGCGTGCCTTTCTTTGGTAAGTAGCTCCGGGGCAGGCTGATACCATGTGTGTTCTCAGTCCTGAGTTGGATGCAGATGTGTTAATAGTGTTTAAATTGTTCAAGGTTGTGTTTAGCTTTCAAAATTTTTTCAGTGTAATATGTGACTTTGACTTCCTAGGTGTATAATGGTTTTAGACTCACTGGTTTTTATATGAATTTATTTATCTAGTTTAGGATAAAGATTACTGGTATTACATTGGTGAATGGATATGACCTTACTTGGTTTAACACTGCCTGCATATTGGTGATCTGATTATAGTGATGATGACCTGAGGAGGTTTTTTTCCTAAACTCAGGATCTCATGTTAAGGAGATAAAACATCTTATTTCAAGGATATATTTTTTCTGTGTAAAATGTAGGTTTGATTCATGTTGTCAGCTAATAGACTGTTGGAGCATTAAAGGGAATGATCTACCTATGCTCAGACATTTTTATCATTCATTAGGAAGAATGAAATAATCTCTTGGAATTAAAATGAACTTTCAAAAACACTTCTCTTTCTATCAGGAATATACCTTACAAATATTTTGAAGACAGAAGAAGGGAATCCTGACTTCCTTAAAAGACAAGGGAAAGAATTAATTAACTTCAGTAAGAGGAGAAAAGTGGCTGAAATTACAGGAGAAATTCAGCAGTATCAAAACCAGCCTTACTGTTTACGGATAGAGCCAGAAATTCGGGTAATCAAACACTAAATATCTGTTTGGGGGATGTAAGGAGGGAAAAGAATGTACACAACAGAAAATTGTCAAATACTCTTCTAGTCCTTGTCCTAATCTTGCCCGAACAGTGACCATCGGGAAGGGGAGGAGCAGTGGCTGCTTGGAGGCAGTAGACAGCAAAGTATCACAGCAAAGGAGTAGCCAGAAGTGGGGATTTATTTCCTTGGGTTCCATGTTCATAGAATCACAGGACGGTTTGGGTTGGAAGGGACCTTAAAGCCCAACCAGTGCCACCCCCTGCCATGGGCAGGGATACCTCCCACCAGCCCAGGTTGCCCAAAGCCTCATCCAGTCTGGCCTTGAACCCCTCCAGGGATGGGGCATCCACAGCTTCTCTGGGCACCCTGGGCCACTGCCTCACCCCCCGCACAGGAAAACATTTCTTCCCCAGATCTCATCTCAATAATGAGTGAAGTGAGTAACTTTAAGTGCCATGTGGACATGTCTGGGAAGGGTTTAGGAGATCTAGGGTGTTCTTAAGCCAAGAAGTACCTTAAGTTCAAGGGATGGCAGTATGTGTGCTGACAAAAAGAACGAACGGGAAATGCTGTAGCTCACCACCAGACCCAGCTGCAGAACAGCTAACACAGGACTGTCGGGTGTTCAGGGAGCTTTGTCCTGTCTGTGCCCTTGGTGCTAGTCCTGTCCTTGCCGTGCCTTCCCTCCAGTCCTTGTGCTGTAGCACAGTGCTCTGTCCCTGCCTCTGACCTTCCTGTTCTTTGTAGTTAATTGATCATGTCCAAAGCACCTCTAAGAAACTTTGCTTCCACTGCTCTCTCAGCTGTGTTCTGCTCCTTCCCAGATCTGTGATGTCCAGGCACGCATAGGGCATGCTGTTGCGTGGCTCTTGACACTGCTGTGCCGTGCGTTTATCTCAGGGAACATTTTATTCTGTTTTTCATGGACATAAGCTTCACAGAAGTAAAAAGCTGCATTTTTAATCAGTGAATTACAAATATTTCATTAAAAATCTGTGTATATGCTGATATTTAAAATATTATTAATGCTTCTTTCATTTAGAAATTCTTTGAAAATCTCAATCCTATGGGGAAGATACCAGAAAAGGAGTTTACAGATTATCTGTTCAACAAGTCATTAGAAATTGAACCCCGAAACTGCAAGCAGCCTCCTAGATTTGTAAGTCTTGTCCTGCAAATTGAACAGCTAAAATCCACTATCCACAATGAAAAAAATACATAGTTAACTCGATAAGCCATACGTATTTCCTTCAGAATTCTGTATCATTAGATGATTTTAAAATACTTTTATTTCAGGGGTTTGTTGCTAGTAAAACATTTGGTTTATTTTAGAATTAACTTTTTTTCCCAAAACCTGAAATATTACAGTTTAAATTTGGGTTTCTTAGCATATAGTCATTTGATAAAATACGTAATAACATTTTTCATTTTAAAAAATATTTTAAAATACTAATATTGAAATACAGATGTTACGCATAATTGATGCATTACGTTTTCTTTAAGCAGAAGTTAATTTCTATTTTTCTTTTGTCTAAATGCTTTGCATTGTTGCAAAAGTTAAAGTATAGCGCAGAATTGATAAGGTGCAACCTTCTTGCTGAACAAAATATAGTTCGAGTTAAAGGAGTAGCAATCTTGTGTTTTAAGAAAATGGCTACTGGAGTCCAGAGCTCTTTTTTAAGCAGCAGGATTGCTCTCTAGAACGCTGGGGTTTTATATGTTGTAATTGTACTTCTGAGTAGCTGGAGACATCTCTAATTTTTGGGACAGCTATAAATCATTTTAGCAATCTCCTGTGAGAGGAATGAGTAAGATGGTATTACAAATATGGCAAGAAGACGACAGAAATCACTGTTGCAAAACCACTGCTTGCAGTAATTTCTTTAAAATATTTTCTAAAAATAGATACCCGTGGTGCCACTCTCAGTCATCTGGGCATGAATTCTTTACAGTTCATGTTTTCCAAACTAGACGTTCTTATTGGAATTTCAGGAAAGTCAAGTTCTGGGTGCTGTAATGTGGTGGCGTGGTGCATACCACCGTAGGATGGGAATGTTATTAGTCTTCAAAGAATCAGCTTTGATCTGTGCTGGGTTACACCTGAGTCTAATGAGGCTTGTTTCACTCACACCAGTGATGTGTGTGGAAGAATTTCACACTGAGTAACTCAGAGGACGTAGACAACGCGTGTCTGAGTGTGTCCTTGATCTTGGACGCGTGCAGGGGCCTGGTGACCTTCTGTGGCATAAGCACAAAGCACATCTTACGGTGCTGTTACAGGGCTCTTCTGCAGGGCTCTGGGGACACTTGAAATAACTCCCTCTCTCCCAAGGCTGTGCTGCCTTCTTCCCTGTGTTTTGTCCTGACGGGCATGCATCTGAAACTTGACTCTTCATGATAGCTGTGGGGGGAAAAAAGTTAAGCTGGAAAAAAAATATTTATTAAGCTGTATCCATGAATTTTCAGTAAACTCCTGCTGCGTAGATAACAACAGACTATAGCTCACATCAGTTGTAGAAAGGCTGTAGCACCATTTAAAGGGTATTTGATGAATACTTTTTAAAATATCTTCTAGAGACTTGGCAGTTTTGCTCTCTGAAGTGTTAGCAGTACTAACCAGCTTTACTCTCTCCAGCCTAGAAAAACAACATACCCCCTGAAATCCCCCGGGATAAGGCCCAATACAGGCAGACACGGCTCCACCTCTGGCACCCTGAGAAGTCATCCATTGCCACTTGAAAAGGAACCGAGTAAGATAAGTTTCAGTAGAATTACTGAGGCAGAGCATGAATCAACAGTGTCGGCACCAACTTCTCCAAACACACCGTCTACGCCCCCAGTGTCTGCTTCTTCAGAGTTCAGCGTGTTTTTAGACATCGATCTCAACAGTTCTTATGGTAAATGTGCAATATATTTGAATAATTGTTGTTGCTGTGCTTCTGGCTTCCAAAATGTATTGGTGTGTATATATAAAAAAAAAGTTTCAAAATTTAGTTATGGACTGTGAAGTGCTGGTGTCAGTGTTACGTGTGCTGCAGTTGGAAATCCCTGCTGTACGCAGTTAAATGGCCAGTGACGTTTCCAGTGTTTTTGCCTACTGGGGCTGAGGCACTCTGCTGGGGGAGATGTCCCCATGCAGCACTGCGGTGCAGGGGCTACACCTGCTTTCCCACCTGTGGCACATCCGTATGGAGAAATCGTGCTGAGTACCTGGAATCCACACCAGGGTGTGTTTGAGGAGTGGTCCCATGGACTGAACGCGCTCTGGGGATTCTGGTTTAATTTCCTTTGGAGGGAATCCAGTCTGTGTGTTTTGAGACGTGAACCGAAGTGCCAGAAGTGGGGATGGTCAGGGCACTCGCTCCGAAATGCAGCCTTGATTAAAAAAATGACACTGTTAGTTCAGACGCACTGATAAGGCTCCCAAGCTTTGCCTGTAGCTGTGAGCAGCTCCTGAGTCTCGAAAGCAACACACGAGAGGTCTTGGCTCTGCTCGAGGGGGCTGCAGATTTGGCAGGGTTATGCCTGATAGGGGACATAAATGACAATTTTAATATGCTGAGGGCGTTTGGAGAAGTGAACATCATGGTAGTGTCAGAACAGAGCAGAATAATTCTCAGCATAACTTAAAATGTCTAGTTCAGGAGTATTTTACCCAGGAAAGGTTAATTCATGTTAGCCTGGAGGTTATGGTGGTCTTTAGGTCATTCACAAGCATGTTACGTGCTGCACGTGTGTTCTGTCTGGAAAGTCTTTAATCGATTTTTCATTTAACAGGTAACAACAGCATCTTCGCTCCCGTCAGTTTGCCACAGTCGAGTGAGTACCCAAACTCTAGTAAATGTGTTTTGGTTTTGTTATTTTTTTTTCCCCAGGCTCTAGCATTATTTTGTTTCTATTTTGGATGTCCTTGATGATTATTTTGTTTAACTAATGCTACAAATGAAGCAACTTGATAATTTAATATTGCCACATAGTGAAAATAATTGTTCTACTGCTAGGAAAGAAGAGGTTCTTTGTGTACCACAGCTGTGAGGGATATCCTGTGTTCATCTGTGTTTTCAGCTTCTCTTTTTCCTCCCTTACTGCACAGGCACATAATACTTTTTCATAATATGATTAAAATTTCACACTGGAGAGCACAGGTGCCTAACATTGATAGAGAGCTCTGTGCACTTCTAAGAGGAAGAGCAACGGTGTGACAAAAGTCACAAATATAGGCCAGGGCTTGTTTTGTTTCTTAACTTTGAGGATTTATTTTTTTTCCCCTCTCTAAAAAGGAAGGACTAGAAATGTCCTAAAATGCTGTGAGAGTGACGATCATCTGTTGTGTTCAGTGTATAATTCTCCTGCTGTAGAAGTGTTGCAGACTTGTTAACAAAGCCTCTAAATTTCTGAATTGTAATGTGTGCCCATATGGCAGAGAGAACAGACCTTCCACCCCAACGCGTAACTTAGGCATGCGGACAAACTGCAGGCACGGGGTAAATTCCGCAATATCGGGAGGATTGCAGAGAGTCATTTAAGCGCTCCCTGGGAGTTCACCTGTTTTCCTGTCCCTTAGCATTGCCTGTTAACTGTTGATGCATATCTTTGATACTGGAAATAGGAGACCACTTTGCCAGGCGTATATCTGATTAAAGCAATGAATGAGAATTTTGTACAACTGAAGTTAATGGTTCGTGTTGCTGTGGAGCACAAAGATCTGCTTATTTGAGTTCCTTCTAGCTTGGCTTAATATTCTAGCATATGTTCCTCAGCTATTGCCCAAGCAGTAAAGTAACTGCTTTTCTCTCTCCAGAGACTTTTTTCAGCTCGTGGGGCAGCTTTCCTAAGCTAAGTGATGAGCCTCAAAACCCTCCTCCGCTTCCTCCACGAAAAAAGATGGATCAGGATGCTTCTAATGCTAAGGTATTTCTGTCCTATATCGAATGACTTAAATAGTAAATCAGGGAACATCTAGAATCCTAGAATCGTTTAGGTTGGAAAAGATCTTTAAGATCATTTGAGTCCAGCCCTCCAGCCAAGCAGGCCTTTGCTAGTCTAAAAGACTTTCAGATGCAGGGCTCTAGCTGCCTCTTTAAGTTTCAGTTTCTCAGAGTCCAAACTCTGCTAGCTGCTCTAGGAACATCGTGCTCACATTCGGATCAAAGGTACAGCTATGCCAGTATCTCATTTCTGACAGCGTCCATACTAGACGTCAAAAAAATTCTGCATCTGCCAGAAGATACACTCTTTATCTAAACATCCACATTTCTTACAATGTGTTTTTTCTCTGTAATGTTGCAGGGAAGTTTAAAATCGGATGACGATCCTCCAGCAATTCCACCTCGGCAGCCGCCACCTCCAAAGATACAGCCTCGTGCTCCTTCTTACACCAACCCCTTTGACCAGCCGCTGCACAGTCCTCCTCCTCCACCGCCCCGGGACCCTCTTCCCGATACTCCACCGCCTGTACCGCTCCGCCCGCCCGAGCACTTCATCAACTGCCCTCTAAACCTCCAGCCGCCACCGGTGGGACGCTTGCAGAGGGATCCCGACTGGTTCAGGGAGGCGAGCACAGGTCCCAGTTCTCCCGGCACTCCTCCCAGCACGCCTTCTCCCAGGGTACTGCGCCGCTGCTGCGTGATCAGCGCCAGTCACAACAACCTGGTCCACCCGCCTGCGCCCCCCATCCCACCCCGGCACAATTCGAGCCCTCAGTTACCAAAACTGCCACCAAAGACTTACAAAAGGGAGCTCTCCCACCCTCCTTTGCACAGACTGTCTTTGCTAGAAAATGCAGAAACTCCTCAATGACCTTAGCCATAGTAGTCATTGACACTGGAATAGTATTTGTAAAGTTCCTTTTTTTTTTTTTTATTTATTCAAAAAAGGCAGTGTATTTTAGTACTTTCACAAATTATGCTCTTAAAGTGCTGCTGATCAAAAAAAAAAAAAAAGTTTAAATTGGAAAAATAAGACTACACACACTCTAGCCTGCGTCTGTTGGACAGCATTACCCTCAGGTGATCAGCAGCATTGCCTTGTTTCACATCCTCAGTGCCGACAGTTATGCCAGTATACAAAATATATCTTTTGCACTGTAAACTACACTAAACGAGATTGAAACTGACATCATTTAATTGCACTGAGCCAAAAAAAAGGTGCGTCTGTGGAATTTTTTCAAATTTGAGCACTAGTGGCCTTTTTTTTTCTTTTTAATTTTAAAAAAAAAAAAGAACAATGGGTTGATGACACAAGACGAGGATATAGCATTACCAATTTTAAACCTCTGGCCACTTGCCTTCTAACTTTGTGTAAGCTTGGAGGTTCGTGAGTGACAGCCACTGTTCTTGAATATTTTAATGCCATGTCTTAATTTCCATTGATTTGCTGCTGAATACAAAAAAAAAAAAAAAAAGAAAAATACGTTGAAATCTAAATACCAAAATATTCAGTTGGTCATGATTATTTTGAGAAAGGATGAACAAGGACTACCTGTCCCAAAGATTGGAAAGGATCCCTCGTACTTAGCATGCATCTTGTTCAGATGTGCCTTTTTGTTTTGGTAGGCGAAGATGTCTTAAGCTAAAGAGTTGTCTACTGTTCTGGAGAACAAAGCTATATGCCATGTATGTACAATTGTTTATATTGTATATTTACAGATAATGCTAATAACCTGTATAAATTTAAGTGACTTGAGGCCTATAATACAGTCTGCTACTCTTGCAATCCTCTACGGTCAGAAGTGTTTCCTCTGGCTTAGGAACAGTCTTGCCTTCCAAACCTAATAACTTTCTTTAGAACTCACTTAACTTAATTGTGAAATCCGTTTTGGAAATTGGTAGCATTTAAACCAGCAAACACTTAAAGCTTTATTAAACTTTTTAAACTGATAAGTGAATGGAACTTTTATTTGCCAGTTGGACTACTTGTTTGAACTGGTGTGAGTCTGTTTTACTGGTAGCACTGTAGCAGCATTTATAAAGTGGCCAGAAGCCACATTTTATTTACTGGTCTGTGGCCTTTTACTGTGCTTTGTATCAGAGTTCTTAACAAGATTAATAAATCACCCCAGTCTTAATTTTTAAGAGCTTGAGCAGTGCGTGTTCCTTGTAAGGACAAGGTTGGGAGTTGCATTTAGTAAATCTTTGGCAATACAAAATGCCCCGATTTTCCATGCTGCTATTCTCAGCTTTAGTTGTCCTTCGCTCTGGGACTTTAACCTTTTCCTTCACCTACTAATCCATCAGATTCCTCATCCCCTCTAGATGAAGAAGCAGTTTCAGTTTTTTTCTGGCTCCTGTCTGAAGGAAGAGCACTGTGGTGGGCTTTGCAGCAGCTCAGGTTTCCAAGTCACGCTCTGGCTTTTCCGCAGCCTGACTCTGTTGCTCCCACCATCCCAGGCATTCCCTCTGGAAAAGGAGCGGAGATGCGCCTGGGAGGGGTGCTCATTTTCTTCTCCTGGAAAGATGTTATCTTGCCATCTGTCTCTTGGACAGTCTTCTCCTACTGCCTGTCCCCTTCATGCTCCTTTCCTGGGTAAGAAGAGGGGTAGAATCTGTCTGAGGTGTCGTCGTGGGCCATTCGTGCAAAGCGCAGAATCACTTCATAAAGGAGAGCTGCTTCATTTTGCAAAAATAACATTCACGAAGTCCCAAATTTGAGATGCATGAACTGGGAGTGCAGGAAATGGACGATGCCTGATTATCGTTTTTTCCTTTGGAGTAAAAACAGAGCTCATACCTCTTTTCCCAGGAGTTTGGGGAGAACTCTTTTATTGGTATCTGGTGGTGAAATTCTGCTCAGTGAGGTACTCCCCTAATGCTCTCTACGTAGAAAAGGCAGCCTGTCAGGTTTCACTGTTCCAGTGATCTGCAGAATAAGCTGAACAAGTGAAATTTTTTTATTTAGTTCCTTATGTTAATTCTTTTGAAGTCCTCAGTTGCAGCTATGGCTAAAAGATGAGTAATATTTTTTTCAGATTTCTACATTTTGTGTAGTGTTGAAGGGGGACAAAAATCCTTTCCCAAAATTTAGACTATACAGATGTCAGTTTTCTACCTTCCTGTACCAGTGCTCAGACCAGAAGCATTTTCAATATCTCATATTAAAATAGAGCTTTACATTTTGGTCCTGACTAAGTAAAGCCCTCATGTTAAGCTGAGCATCTGCCGATTAGCAATGGCTTCCAGACATATCAAAGTACTTCCCTCCATCAAGACCTTTTCTCAGGTTCTGGTTTGTGATGGACTTTGAGGAGAGTTTAAACTTGTGGAAGCATGAGTGTGTGTTTGTTATCGAGTTAACCTTGAAATGATGCTGCGCACGGGTGCCATTCTCAGAACAGCCTTTTTTAGGTGCCAACTTATATTTTATGTTGACAGCCTACAAAAATACCTGGGGGTCTGTGAAACACTTAACTCTTAAACCTGGCTGTGAAAAAGTAGTTTTGGGCAGCAGTTATAAATTCCACACTTAGAAAAGCCTAACTTTTAGTGGGGCTCAGAATGGTTTGATTAGGAAAAATGTTGATGCAGTTAAAGCCTCAAGCCTTGGTCATCATTCTCCATTAGATTAACATAGACGGAGATGGACATTCCCTGCAAGAGCCCCTCACTGCTATCTGGGGATATCCTGGACAGCAGAAGTGATTGTGGTTCTGGTGGGCCCTCAGGACCTGTCCTCTGCCAGGGACCAATGGGACAAACATTAGCCTGCAAGTCCACGTTGTTCTTTCACCAGTGACAGGCCCTGTAAAGCAAGCCCCCAGCCCTGCCGCCTTCCTCAGCTGCTCCCCTCTTCTCCCCCAGTCCCCCTTCAGCTGTGCATTGTTGTGCTCTAAACGGGACAGGGAAAAAAAGGATCCTGTGGTTTTTTGCAGGTTGGGCTTGGAGCATCACCACACCCAGCTGATTAAAAAAGCGTAAAGCTCCAGGAGGACGAGGGGAGAGGAGAGCAGGAACCTCTCCCATTATATCTCCCAACAGGGGCGATAATATGAAAACATGAGATGCTTGTGCTAGAAGGCAGCAGCTAAACAGCGTTCCCATGCGTGAAACATGACTCTTACCTTTACAGCGCCAGTTCTGGAGTTAACCTGAAGTACGTAAATCACAGCATGACTCAGAAAAGGGGCCTTGCTTATGGATAACTTAGCACACAATTAAACTGTCCTCCAAGCATAACAGGAGCTGGAAAATACAAAACCAAAGAACCATTCCAAGGCAGGGTGGCAGCAGGGGGGTACAGCGGGTTCAGCAACGCGCGTTCCCAGAGTAACTGTTTGGCCTTGGAAGTGGTGGAAGGCGGTTGGATTCCCACCAGTGCGGTTCGAAGGAATGCCAAGATAGCAATAAATTAACATTTCAGTTACTTCATAATTAGAGGGATAGATAAAAAAAGCTGGGGGGGGGAATGTGAAATTGCTGGGTTTGAAATTGGCTTGTGTGGGAAAAGGCAGTTTCCTCCGAAAAGTGTAGATAAACAGATGGAATGTGGAGGCAGTTAACAGCAAAAGAAACATCTTTCTAGTTGTTTTCAGTTATTTTGAGTTACTCAGTTTTAGCATTTCCCCCTGCTCTGGAGCTGGAGTAACTTACTTGGGTGCTATGATGTTGCTATAGCAGATCAAAACCAAGAAGGGACAAAAAAGAACCATCTTTCTTTTTTTTTTTGTTTTCTAGATTTACTCCAATTTTCAGAAATACATAAGTCTGAATATACCATTTGGAATCCCTTGCAAATTGGATTTTCCCTTCCCTCAGGAAGGGAGCGAGCATTTGTAACAAATGCTAGGAAATAAAGTAATAAAAACTTTCTTCCACATGTCCAAGGAAAAAATAAAAAAACCCTTTACACTTAAAAGCATTCATGCACAGTCAACTCCTATTCAGCTGCTTTTGTAAAACCTTATTTTTAAGTTTAAATGTTGGATGAGGGCCTACAACTGCACGTGCATGCACTGATGAGGAACTTGTGAAGCAGGTTGGGAATGGCCGTGTGGTAACTTTCACCAGTTCACAGGTGGAAAGTTTTCCTCATGGCTGTTTTTCGTCCGGCGGGTGTTTAATGTCGTATTTAGTCTGATGGGCTACATGGAGGAAAGCCGTACTGCGGCCGGGCAGCTCTGATGGCCTCGGGGACACCTCTGAGGCGACGAGCGGCGAACAGCCGCCATCTCCTGTCAGGGCGGCGGCGGGAACGGCGCGCGCGGGGCGGCCCCGGGCGGGAGGCGGGACCGCGCCGCCTCAGTGCCGTGGCCATGGCGGGCTTCGTGCGGGAGCTGGAGCGGCGGGGCGGGCCGGCGCTGCGGCTGGAGCAGCGGGCGGCGGGCGGGGTGGGCTGCGTGGTGTGGGACGCCGCGTTGGTCCTCGCTAAATTTCTGGAAACCGGCGCTTGCCCCCTGGCCCGCCGCCATGTCCTGGAGCTGGGCGCTGGGACCGGCGCTGTCGGCATCATGGCGGCCACGCTGGGGTGAGCGGCTGCGGGCGGGCGGCCGGGGCTGCTCCGCTCGGGTTCCCACTTGCCTGGGTGAGGGGAAAGCGGGGACAGCGCTGGCAGCCGGGAAGAGACAGGCTCCCGCTGCCTGTTTCTCCGCCTCTTGTCCCATTTTACCGCGTTGTCTATGTGCAATGCTGTAAATTCTCGCAACATGCCGTGGCGAGGGGCCAGGGGGGCTGTGTCCCAGCCCTGAGGTGACCCCCCCTCCATGTGTGTGACAGGGCCAACGTGACGGTCACCGACCTTGAGGAGCTGCAGGAGCTGTTGATGGTTAATATAGAGAACAACAAACACCTGGTGACAGGGTCAGTCCGAGCCAAGGTACTGAAATGGTTTGTATGATCCTTTAATGTTTCTGTTCGGCTCTGGCGGGGCTCCTGCTCTGGTTTTGGGAAAGTGACAGATAGGCTTGGGAAGGGAAGCTCAGGATGAAAACACAGGAGTTAACTTCACACTCATTCCTTTAGTAGCATGTGTTGTATTATTACTGAACCTTGTTTTCACTTTTTTGTTTTCTTTTGCTTCTCAGGGGTGAAGATGTAACAGAATTCCAGCCTCCCCCCGATTATATACTCATGGCTGATTGCATTTACTATGAGGAGGTAAATGAGGACTTTGCAAAACCCGTATGGAAAGTGTCCTTGGGGATGGGTGTGGGTTTAATGTGAGAAGTATTCAAATAAATATTGTGCTTGTATCTTGGTCCCCATCCTTTCGAGGAATGTGTAGAACAAGACTGGAAAAGGTATTTTTAACCGATTCAGGGCCATCTGAGATTCAACCAGAGACTCTGATGTTTAAAAAAAACCCCACTTAATATTGGGGAAGCACTTTGTTTTACATTGGGAATGAAGTGTAAAGCAAAATGTTGTGACTGATATAGGTGAAGTGTCTAATGCACTGGTGAATGGAATTTAATTGTGCCGTGTCTGTACTGTCTGGGTTCCCATCACACATCCCTTGGAGAGGTAAAAGGAGAAATCGTGCTCCAGCCAAGCGATTGCTGTAGTCTGCCCCATCTCCTGAGCTGGAGCTCTGCAGGGTGTGCACAGAGACCTCGCAGGGTTTGCAACAAAAGGGAAATGACCTGAAGGACCCCGTGTCCCAGTGGTCTTGTCAGCCCCTTGAGTTGGCTCCCTGCATGTTGGTCCTGTTCCTGTATGTTGTAGTCTGGATCTCAGCCATATTCCAAGAATGGTTGAGAAAACTCTTCCTTTCGAAACGTGTCAAGAAATAGTCATTGTTGTCTGGCTCAAGGAAGTGCCCAGTCAGCAGTGTGGCATGGTTTTGGTTTTGCTGCTCATTCAGTTTTGGGCAGTCTGTGAAACTCCTAGGCAGTCTGACTTTCTTCTCTGCTTTCCAGCTTGCCCCCATGTTCTTTTTGCCCTAGATAAAGTACTAAAAATATCTCCCCGAAAAGCAAAACTGGAAACTTCTCTCTTGGGTGAAGACTTTCTGTAGTTAGAGGGTATTGTACCAGGAAAATGAACTTGAAATCTAAGTGGGGAATATGTAATCTCTTTTGGGCAGTCGTTAGAACCGTTACTGAAGACACTGAAAGACCTCACTGGCCCGGATACCTGCATCTTGTGCTGTTATGAACAGAGGACCATGGGAAAGAACCCTGAAATTGAGAGAAAATACTTCGAGGTAAGTGTTTTTAACATGTTTTTTTTTTGTTTTTGAACACTGGGAGGATAGATTGGATCTAAGGAGGATTTTGGATTGGATCAGCTGAACATTGATGGAAGTTGCTACACGTACAAATTCAGGTTGACTGCACAACATAGAGTTTGTAGTGGAGGAAGCATGTTTGTCTTTAGATGGGGCAGAAAATTTGGATGGTGACTCTTGAACTTCTTGTCCAACTTATCAGTAGAGACTGTCTGGATACATACTGAGCTTTCCTTCCCTCAGAAGGTAGAACTAACCTTCCCTACCTTCCTAATCTTAACTGTATTGATGCTTTTGATCCAGGCAGACAGGCTAGTGTAGGCTGCGAAAAGCCTCTCTGGCTCATGATACCTTCCAGATTTGCAAAAGGGCCACCAGACATGAGGCAATATCTGTCAGAATCAAAGCAGAATCATTTTTATAGGAGCAAGTGAATTAGCAGTTGGCTGCTCCTTTCTTTTTGCAGTGGCTGTCTTGATGTTAACCAGAGGTTATTGGAAGGATTAAAAATGAGTCTGGTGAAAATTTATTTTCTTTTAGCATGTTCCATTGAAAGCAGAAGGAAAACACAGGTAAAGTTTTCCAGACTAGCTCAGGAACTCAAGAGTCTCTGCTAAGTGTTAAAGCTGCTTTTGCAAAAATTTCCCCCCCTCTGCTGAGAGAGCATTAATTATATAATTAAATAGTCCAGCTGCATCTTCTGTGCAGGTAAAGAAAAGGACACAGGTGACAGCTGGATCCCTCCTGAGGTTGTGGGGGTGACGGTCAGTGCAGCATTTATCTCCGCACCTGTGCGGTCTGCTGAAAAGCAGCCCTTGTGCAGGAATACTGCATTGTATGAAATAACAGCACTACAACAAGGGGAAGGGCGAACATTCCAGGGCAATTTGTACGTGTTAATGAAGGCACCTCTTTGATAATTAGTCTTGCCTGGAACTCTTGTGGGGACCTGGCTGTAAGGAGGGTTGGTGTAATTGAGCTCAGCTCTGCTGAGGTACCGTTCCCACAATAAACACAGTAGGTGTAGGTGTTTCTGGATGATTTCTGCTCTCTTGTAATTTTTTTCCTTCCTTACCTTGCCAGCGTTCAGCCAAGTTAATCTTTGAGCACATTGCAGAGTTGATGCTGGGCTGTTTTAGGCTTTTTTTTCCCCCTCCCCTCCAGTTGAGAAGGTTGGCAGACAGAGGCAGGTGTTGTGGTTTGACTTAACGCTTTGGAGATGGGAGGAAGCAAAACGTCTTACCACAAGCTTTGTCTGAAATGTTGCAAGATGCCTGTAGCTTTGAGTTGTCCCAGGAGTAGTTAAAACGGGGGTAAAAGTGCTACACAGGGGGAAAAATAGTTCCAGCCTCCAAAGGCTTCTTGCCCTCATGTGGGTACGTTGTGGGACCTTTCTGCCTGAACGGGCTCAGTTCCAAAGGGCAGTTCAGTGTCATTTGAATTGTTTTGTGTGTTCTCTGGTAACCAGCTGCTTCAGATGGACTTTGAGCTGGAAAAAATTCCCCTGGATAAACACGATGAAGAGTATCGCAGTGAAGACATTCATATCGTGAATATCCACAGGAAACAAGCGGTAGGTTAATTTAACCGGCGCAGTGAATGCTGCCAGGAATTCCCAGAGTTGCTGTTCACTTGGCGTAGCGTGAGTGTCCCGGGGTGAAGCTCTAAACTCTGAAATACCATTAGGGACCCGGTGGGGCTAGGGACCAGAACCGGGCTGGTACAAAGGAGCTCCTCTGTCCTGAAACCCAACGCCCTGCCAGGTGCCAACCTTTGTCTTCAGCAGCACCATCTCTGAGCTGCACGCTGGCTTTCTCTTCTGCTTCCTCCTCTGTAGGGCAGTGGGATCTCAAAACTAGAGTTGTGAGGCACTGAAATAATAAAAATGATGCTCTCACTGCTGCTTTTAGGTCTGTGTGCTCTGCTGTACAGCCTTCTCCCCAAAACCGGTGTCTGGGGGTGGTACTCAGCCCGTGTCGGGGTTGGTTAGATCATTTTTTGGTTAACTGATGGAGCAGACAGTTACGCATGAAAAAAGTAGTTTGCATATTGTGCTGACAGAACATGTGGGTCTAGTGCTTAAAAACAAAAATGAATCCCTTCCAAATCCACACTTTTTTTTTTTTTTAAATCTCTTCGCAGAACTTTCCATCGTGAGATCTCTGACCACAGTGTCTGTCCTCTGGCAGCTGGGAGAGCTCTGGAGAAGAGGGAGAGGGTGTAGAGGAACACCACAGAGGGACTGTCTCCAGTGTGGTTTGTGACTCATCTGCAGAACGGCTTCTCCATGGTGGACTTGGCATGAGGCACCAGAAGAAGCGGGCTCGTTAGACCAGATCCACTGATAGCACCTCCAGATCCGAGCCGTCGATGTCTGCGGGCAGAGGAAGGCAGAAAACGGAACTAGAGCTTCACCCAGCTGGGCGCTGGGTGCACCTTCTGGTTCCCTCCGCTGGGCAGCTGCTGCTTGGAGCGGCGGGCAGCTTCACCGAGCAGATCCGAGGACACTGCGCCCAAGTCTCTGCCAGGAGAAAACTGCGAGCGGGCTCTGTCACGCAGCCCCGGAGAGCCAGTCAATAAAACTTTTGCACTTGGGTCTTGGATAGTGGGTTTAGTTTGGGGTTTTGTTTTTTGTTTTTTTTTTTTCAGTCTGTGGTTTCTGTGTCGCTCCTGCATTGCAGAGGTCCTGGGAGTCTCCTTCCAGGAGCAGGGCGTCCTGGGGGTAGGTGTGGCACGGGTACCAGATGCAGATGGTCCTTGTGCGAAATTGTTCTTCCTTTTAATTCCAGCTGTGCTTTATGGTGTAAGGATCTGCAGCATTAAAGTTTGACACCTCCAGACGATTCTGGTGAGTGGGTTCGTTGTTGCTGTTGGTATTCCTCACCCACCTGCCTCTTGTTGTGCAGCGATGGCTTTGAGATGTCATTTCAAAGGAAATCGCTTCCGCTCGTAGTGGAAGCGGCCGTGGCTGCCTGCGTCAGCCCACAGCTCTGAGCTGTGAAAGTAGGTCTGCTGCAGCTGAGGTGCTGCTCAGCCTGAATTCTAACGGCCTGGTGTAACGCCTCGTTCGCTCTGCATGCAGCACAAGTGGTCCCTGCTTCAGAAACCTGAATATTTAACCTAAATCTGCTGAATTTTCTCACCCAGGTGCTTTTGGGACATGCCCAGCACTCGGGCTCCATTCCTCTCCGGTAAGAGCATTCCGTGCAAACTTCCCACCCCGTAAAGCGCTGCCCTGGCTTGCAGAGCACAACAGCGATGATTAGCGAATGCACGGCGAAGCGAGAATGTAATTTGTCGTAACCGCACGCGTTATTTGTTAACTCGTTATGAAAAGAGCTTAATTAACCGCTGGCCTGCAGGAAGATATTTACCGGTGTGCTTAATGCCAGCATGGCTTCCCTGGTGCAAACTCCTGTTCAGAGGAGTTGTCGAAGGTGTGCCGTAAGGACGGGGCAGCAGTGTTCTTCAGGGGTTTGGTGCCAACAGAATAATTGTCTTTTATCTGCGGGGTGTGCGATTTCAGCACTTCTTTTGTGTACGGGCTCGGATCTCTCTTGCAGAATTAAAAACGGAGGAAGTTGTGCTTTTCTCTTCCCCACACGTAGCCACCAGCTGCTCCTCCGTGCCCTCAACTTCGAGTTGGGAATGTCATCGGGTGAGAGGGACCTTGGTGGGGGGCTGGGACCTGTCACGTCACCCCCACTGCACCAACTCCCCGTCACCGGCTGCACCCGCTGCGGGGGGGTGTAAAACCCAACCACCGCTTCTGCTGCTGCCGCTTGGTCTGTGTGAAGAGGAAACTGCCGCTAACCAGGGCAGCAGGGAGAGGGGGTGACGTGCGTGGCGGCTCCTGTTCCTCTACATCTTGTTGCTGGAGCCACCAGATGAAACAGCTGCTTTTCTGGGGGGGAAAAACGGGGTTTTTTGGGTCGGGGTTGTCCTGCTGGGGCTAAGCTCTGCCTTGGCTGGGGAGGGGGTGGCTGTAGGGCAGGTGGCTGCCACGGTGCAGGGATTTCTGCTCTTAACTGGGGGCCCTCGAGGTAAATGGGGTGTGAAGGAGGCTCCCATCCCATCCCTGCCAACACCCATCCAGCCCAAAAATTTGCCCCAGTGCTCTGTGAATGGGACAGCTCATCCCTCCCTTGGCTCCAGCGGCCACGCAGGCACCTCGGAGCTGGCTGCCGCACTGCTGGAGCTGGGTACCCATCCTCTGCATCATCCTGTCAAAAATTTAATGACAGCCTTGCAAAAGAGAGCAGCAAAATCTCTTTGCCGCTGGTCACAAGCAGAAACGTTCAGGAGTCGGGACGCTTGCCCAGGCGGGTGTTTGCGCAGCACCGTGCGCAGAGCAGCCCCTTCCCCACCGGTAAATCCTGCCCGGCCGGAACATCACGCTTCAATAACGGATGGTTTTCTGGAATAATTTAAACGCCAGCTCGAACGGCAGGAAAACACGCTGCGGAGGTTGCGGGTGATTTCCACGGGAGAGCCGTGATGTGGTGCCTGCGTGTGCCAGCTCATCACCGACCACGTAAATCGCTGGTCGCTCCATGTCGCAATATGAGTCACGACACAGCTCGGAAACATGCGGGACCTCAGGAGATTCACCCTTGACGCTCTGAGTTTATTTTTTTCCTTTCCTAGGAGGAGCACAGGACATGGTGCAGCAGCCGCAGAGTGCGCTGGTGTCCGGATCTGGCCATCCCTGAGCGATTCCTGTGTGTCCCCCGGGCACGACCCACACCCACGCATCCCAGGGGGCTGGTGGCTTCGCTTGGGAAGGTCTCTGCAGCTGTATAATCATTTTCTGCAGCACGTAATCCCGGACAAATGGATTTTCCTCTTAGAAAATGATACTTCTTGCCTGCGGCAGGAGGAGATAGCGTTAGAAAAGGCTTTTTATTACGGCGGAGCTGCTCCTGCTCCCACCGACTGCAGGGGGTCCTCGGTCAGTGGGTAAATGTTTCGGTTAAACTGTGTTTCCGCTTCATTTCCAGGGAGCAGATGCCCCGCAGCGTGCGGCTCTTCGCTGCCGTTGTGCCACTTCCTGAGCCTCAGCCGCGGAGCTGCTGGGAACGGGCCGGCAACGCCGTAATTTGGCGACGGGAGATTATGGACAGGGGCTCCCATCCCCAGCTGTGTTTGTCTTCTGCCTTGTACGTCCCCAAGAGCTGGGTTGTGCCGAGATAAAGGAGATGGTGAGCACAGGAGCCCAGTTCCAATGTGCCCTGCCTGGGGGGGGGGGGGGAAAAGAAAAAAAGCAATTTCTGTAGCAATTTATTCTATTTTCTGGAAGAGGGCTGGGCACGGCTCCCTGGGGACAGTGGCAGGCGCAGCACCAGCGGGTGACCACGATGCCGGCAGGGAGGACACAGATGGTGACTGTTGGCCTCGTTAGCAGCATTTCAGACCCCGGGCATTTTGCCAGCCTGACCCCAGTGGGGACAGGGATGCTCCTCGGCGGCAGGGGCTGA
Source organism: Syrrhaptes paradoxus (assembly GCA_013400615.1). Taxonomy (NCBI): domain Eukaryota; kingdom Metazoa; phylum Chordata; class Aves; order Pterocliformes; family Pteroclidae; genus Syrrhaptes; species Syrrhaptes paradoxus. The sequence goes on along the minus strand of VZTO01003530.1, from coordinate 56,219 downwards.
GCGGTGCCGATGTGGCTCCTTGACCCGGTGCGTAGCAGGACGGGAGGGTTTCATCGGCGCTGGGCAATTCCGTGGCTGCCGGCACGTGGGATGCAGGGAGGGGAATTGCAGGGGGAAGCCGTTGGACCCCCCCATCTCACCATCCAGCAGTTACCTCCTTTCACATCCTGGAACAAAGAAAAAGAAAGTTTATTTTCTGCTGCTAAGCAAACAATGAGGTTTGAGTTTCGGGTTTGTTTGTTGTTTTTTTGTTTGGCTGGGGTTTTTTTTGGGGGTTTTTTTGGTTTGTTTTTTTTTTTTTTTTTTTTGCAACACCGAGGCCAGTCAGTGCCTGCTCCTATGCTGGTAGGAGACCGCAGCCGTGGTTTGCAGCCGTGAGTATGAGCGTTGGGGCACTCCCAGCCCCGCAGAGTCCCCCCCAGCCTCGGCGGGGCGATGGTGCAGGGGGTCCATGCCGGCGGTCGAGTTCAGGGGCCTCTTCCGAGGATCCCCTTCTCCTCCCATCCCATGGGAAAGGGAAGGAAGATGTGGATGAGCGCAGAAAGTGGTCTGGGAAATGGTTTTTGGCTTTTGGAGCTGTGTCTGGAGGATGCTTCCTGCTGTCCCTTGGCTTTGCCGTGGGAGGTTTCTCCCATCGCCGTGTGCTGGGGCACCCACATGCCCCATGCTGCGTGGACCACAAGCTGCATCTCCATCTTCACGCCTGTAATTAGCATGTGCCAATTAGTCCTGGTGTCATGAGCTCCCATGTGGGACATGGGGACAGCTGAGGACTTGGGGTGACTCATGGGGGCGGCGATGCAGGGTTCCTGCTTTGGCGGTTAGTTCTTTAAATCCTCTTCCACTTCTGGGTTTGCTTTGCTTTTTTTTTTTTAAAAAAAAAAAAAAAAA
>VZTO01003530.1:973-54968 GCA_013400615.1 Syrrhaptes paradoxus | reverse complement strand
GCCATGACCAAGCGGGCAAAAGCCACGGTTCTTCCCCCTGCCCCGGAGAAGGTTTTGCTCATGGCGATGCTGCGCTTGATGTCCCCATCCCGGCGTGTTCCCGTCCTGGCACATCCCCATCCAGCACGTCCCCGTCCCTGCTGAGCCCACGCTTCCCATTGTGCCCGAAACCTCTGACTCATCCATCTCACAGCCGGTGGCTGGGGCTGAGCTGCTGGGCTCCAGCGCAATCCCCAGCGTGGGGCACGGGCACCCCAGCTCCCTGGTGTTTCTGTTCCCCTCTATGGCGGCAGGAATCAGCCGCTGCTCCTCCTGCTCTAACCAGTATCCGAAGCCCAGCACCAACTGAATCCTGGCTGGAGGACCTTGGTGCAGGGGTTTAGTCTGCCTCCAGTTAGGACCTGCCCTGGCCTGGGGGGAAAAATATGCCGTTGAGTCCCTGGTGGGGATGGAGATGACCCCCGTTGAGTCCCTGGTGGGGATGGAGATGACCCCGGTTGTGTCCCTGATGGGAGTGGCGATGACCCCGGTTGTGTCCCTGAAGGGGATGGAGATGACCCCAGTTGTGTCCCTGATGGGGATGGAGATGATCCCGGTTGTGTCCCTGATGGGGATGGAGATGACCCCGGTTGTGTCCCTGATGGGGATGGAGATGACCCCGGTTGTGTCCCTGAAGGGGATGGAGATGACCCCGGTTGTGTCCCTGAAGGGGATGGTGGTGAACCCAGTTGTGTCCCTGATGGGGCTGGCGAGGACATCAGTTGTGTCACTGGTGGGGATGGCGATGACCCCGGTTGTGTCCCTGAAGGGGATGGTGGTGAACCCCGTTGTGTCCCTGATGGGGCTGGTGAGGACATCAGTTGTGTCACTGATGGGAGTGGCGATGACTCCCGTTGTGTCCCTGATGGGGCTGGCGAGGACATCAGTTGTGTCACTGGTGGGGATGGCAATGACCCCGGTTGTGTCCCTGATGGGATGGCGATGACCCCAGGCGGGCTGGCCACTCACCGTATGCCTCCTCACCTGCATGCTGGGACCAGTGTCCATGCCTAGGGTGATGCACGGACCTTTTCTGGTGCAAGCTCCAGGAATCCAGTCTGGTGCTGCGGATGAAGTCCTCAGTGATGGTTTTTGGAACGTGATTTGGCAGCAGTGGCACGGTTTGCCCCCCCTTGCCCCAGCTGGCCGCCCAGGCTCGAACCAGCTGCTGTGCAGTGGCCCCGAGGGCCAGCGAGGCCACACAGCAGCACAGTGTCCCCGTGTCCCTGCAGGTTCTTGAGCTCCATCCACCCTCCGTGAGTGCAGGATCCCGTAAGATGCTTTCATAAAAAATGAAACAGAAAAATAACTTGGCATGTGCTGTGCTGAGCATCGCCCTGAAAAAAAAATATCACGGGTGGGAGGAAAGCCTTCACGCCTGGCGCGCTGTCCCAGGAGGGGCTTCAGGCTGTCCCTCCCCCTGCCACCAGCTCACCCGCCGCTCCCAAACCAGGGCAGGGGACACACTATGAGATGCCATGCCCTGGAGGTAGACCTGGCAGCCGGGAGGAAGAAGCTCCAAAAAGCCACATTTGGGAATGCAGCAGGTCCCGTTTGGGGGGCTGCCTCTGGAACGTGCCCCCAAACCCCTCCTCGTGGTGACACCCATGGCAGAGAGCCCAGCTCAGCCAGCCCCCGGCGGCTGCTTCCCCACGTGGGGTCGGTCACGTTCAGGTGCTAAATCCAGCGCGATTTGGGGGAATGCACCTTTTTTTTTTTTTTTNTTTTTTTTTTTTTTTTTTGTGATGGGCATCATTTTGGGGGGGAGCTCACCATGTTTTTGGGATGTGCATCATTTGGGGGGGGAATGCACTATTTTTTTGGGGTGTGCATCATTTCTGCGGGGAGTTCACTATTTTTTGGGATGTGCATCATTCTGGGGGGGAACAGCATGGGTGCAGGGGCTGCTTTCCTGCCTTGGCTCAAAGCACAGGACTGGTGGGACCTTCGATGGTCCTGGCACGAGAGGAAACCAAATGGGACGGAGCAGGTGGGTGCCACGTACCCCATAGGATCTGGAGGTCCCTATGGGAGCTGGGAGGGTCCCACCATCCCGTCCCCACCACCACGCCGCGGCCAAGCCGCTCTTGCAGGTTTGGTGCATCCTCCCGCGGCGCACGGGTGGTTTCGCACCCACTGCCCCAATTTTTTTTGGCCAGCCCCATTGAGGTGCCTGATTTCCTTTTGGTTTGAATGCAAAGAAAGAGTTAAGCAGCTCCAGGCTCGTGTGGATTTGGGCCAGATATTTAAAGATCCAGGGCTGGGAAAGGAAAGGGGAGGTGTGATCCACTCCCAACGCTCTCCGCAAACACCTCGGAGGCTCCCGCTGCCGGCGCCGTCCCCACGCTCCCGGCAGCGGCTGGTGGGGGAGAGGCAGAAAAATGCCTTTCTCCTATTTTTAGCTCTCCGGCGGTGTCATTAGAATAATCTGGGATTGGAAAAAATATTGCTGGGCAAAATTGCCTGGCAAGGCAAAAAAAATTAAAAAAAAAGTCAAGGTCTGGGATGCTGCAGGATAAAAAGGGGATGGAGAGGAATCGTGGCCGTGGTCAAAGCAGAGCTGCGCGGGGTGGTGATGGGGACGCGCCCAAGTGACACGGAGCAATTTAACAGACGCGTCCTTCAGAGCATCCCAGGAGAGGGGGGTTTAAATAGAGACGAGGTGCCTCCCAGGGCGGGTTATCCGGGCCAGCGGGACGCGCTCAGCTCTGTGCCGGCGCTGGGGATGCTTTTGCAGCCTTGTCAGCGATGCCACCAAGCTCCTCACCCTTTCCACGATGATGTCCCCTTAGTGCAGCCCTTGCAAACGCCCCTCTGGAGCGTTCCGGGAATAAAATAAATCCGGAAGGGCTGAGGGTTATATGAAGAGCTGAGCTAAATGGGGGAGCTCAGCAAGGTGGTGGCAGCAAATGTCCCCAAGCTGAACTGGGACCAAACCAGCAGGAATTACACCCAGAAATCACACCCAGCTGGCTCGCAGCCATCCCCCGCGTGGGTCCCCTGTCCCCGTCCTCTGCCCCTTGGACCACTTGGCAAAGTCCGAAGCTAAACATTAGCTCGGGTCTTGGAGCAGCTGCCGATGTGCTGCCCTCGGCTGTCCCCTGGCTGGGTCAAACCTTGTCCCCTGGGGCTCAGCCTCCACCTCCACGTGTTTCTCCACTTGATTTAAGGTCCTGCCCAGCACTTCTGTGTCCACCTGGGGCCAACCACCATCATTTCCCCCACTCTACGCCTAAAAAGGCAGCATCTCCCTGGTGGTCCCTACCCAACCCTTTCTGTCCCACAAGCTTCAGCCATCCCCAAAAGATCCGATTTCACATCCCAGACCCGCAGCTCGAGTCCATCCACGTCGCTGCCCCGCCGAAGGCTGCAAATACAAACATTTGGGCTGTTTATTTGGCTGCAGCCTCTTGCTGGTGGGGGTTCATTGGGGCCGTCCTGCATTCGCGGTATCTCCAATATCTCCATCACGAGCTTTTTTTTTTTTTTTCTTTTTTCTTTTTTTTTTTGCAAATCAGATCGTGGGAAAAGACGTCGGTGGCCTTGGGAGCGCAGCCGGGTCGGAGAGCATCCTTCCTGCTGGGCTGGAGGAGGACCAGAGCATCTTCCTCTGCAACCGGACACGTGAAACGGAGCTCGGAGGTTCGTGGCTCGGCGATCGGGTCTTGGAGGCTGAGTTGGCCCCGTCTGGGTGCGACAGCCGCCGTCCTGCTGCTGCTTGGAGTGATGCTTTGGAACCTGGTGCCGTGGCCAAGCCAACTGGGAAAAAAGGGAAAAAATCATCACCCCAAGCAGAGCGACGGCCACAAGTCCCAGCCCACCGTAGCCCTGCCTAGCTGCACCTCCCAGCTATCAGAAGGTCCTTTTTTGGGGGGAATGAACCCCACTAAAGGGCAGGGATGCTCCTGCCTGGCCCCAGTGGTGCCACCCCGCAGCATCCATCCCTGAGGGACCCCGCGGAGGGTCCCCACGTGCCGTGGCCGCTCTGTTTGAACACCCGCCGGGTGGGAGGGTGGAGCGCGACGGTTGCACGGTTAATTGGATTTGGCCGCTGCGACAGAAGGGATGGGGATTAGGGAACAGGGGAGGAATTACTGGGGGGGGGGGCAGAGCTGCGCTCGGGGTCTTTTGTCCCCGGGGATTATTGGTGGGGGGCCGATGGAGGGGGTTTGTTGTCGCGTTCGGTGTAATCGCTTGTCACACCATCGCAGGTGGCCCTCGGGGATGGGGGGGCTGCGGGGTTCACCCCCTCCATGGACGAACCTCCAGGCTCTGCTCGGGCTGAGGGATGAAGGATGCTCTGGGCACCTCGGCAGCTCTGTGCCACCAAGCGATGGGAAGGGGGCTGTGACCCCCCCAAACGCTCCCCAAATGGAGCCGCGGCTTCTGAAACCCACCCACGAGCCCCTAACGAACGACGGAGCCGTCCTTGCCCATGGATGCCCTGTGAGGTTTCATAGCATCCAGACATGCCCTCCCCCAGCCCTTTTTTGAGCCCCTCCTGGGGCTGGGGTCCCCAAAGCAAACGGGGACCCCGAGGCGAGGGGTGAGCAGCTCTCGGAAGGGGTTTGTTGCTCCCATTTCTTGCTGACAAAGCGCAGCTCAGAGATTCCCATTTTTTGGGGGTGGAAACACCGAAAATGCCCCATAAAGGGGCTGCGGAGGCTGGCTCCAGCCCCATGTGGGGAGAGGGGCTTCCCAGGGGCTGAAACATCTCATTTTCATGGAAACGGGTGGGAAACGAGCTCTGCAAATCCTCCGCACGTTGGCCATCCTGCTGGCAAGCTTGCAGGGAACCCAGGAGGACAACCCAGCCTGGGGGGACGCGCAGCACCCCGCATCCAGGGTTTGACTGATGTGCTGCACATGAACACCCGATCAGTGTTAAAATAGCCAAAAAAAACCCAACCAACAAACCAAACCCGCAAAAAAACCCAAAACAAACAAAAAAAACCCCCAACCAAATAAAAACCCAAAGCAAAGAGCTGCTGCAGGGTTTGGTGGGTGCCATGGACAATCCCCCCCAAAGCTGTGCCCAAGGGAGGGGGCTGCACGTGGCCGCCCGTCGTTACCGGCGGCTGTTTCGTTTCCTCTTGAGCAAGGCTGGATGAGATAAATTCACCCGAGGAAAGCAAACTCCCTGAAGCACGGTGTGGGGGGGTCCAAAAATTCCCCCTGGGACCCTTTTGGCGGGGGAAGGCAATGGGCAGCCACCCATCCCAACACCCATTTTGGGCAATGTCAGGCTTGGGGGGGGACAGCGGCTCCTCTCTGGGTCAGCCGGGATCTGATAAAGCAGCCGGAGCGCGGCGGTTGGGATGCGCACGGCGGTTCGGATGCGCACGGCTGCTCCTCCGGAAAACCGAAATTCCGGAGAAGCCGGTGGAGCCGAGAGCGAGACGGACGATGGCAGCTAGAAGTCACCACCCTGGCTGGGGACACCCGGGGCATCCCGTGGAAGGAAGCCTCAGGCAAATCCAAGGTGTTGTGGCAACGATGGGGAGTCCCGGGGGGAAATCCCAGGGATTTGGCGGGGCCAGGTCAGAGCACGTCTCTGGTCATCCCTTATCTCTGAGGTGCATCACCCATCAGGAAGGTCCCCTCGTGTTTATTCCGGGAGACTGATGGACCACATGTTGTCCCCACTGCCACCATCCCCCAGTTGGCACACTGGCTCTGCAAGTCCCCGATTTAGCTGGAGGGGGGGAGCCCAGGGAGTGGCTGGGGATGGCCCAAGCCAGGGCAAGTCGGGGCAGTCCGGGAACAGGTAATACCTGCCGCGCTCCGTGGTGGGGATTACGGGCGTAGCCGCTGGGGTGTGCACACCTCAAGACGGGTAAAACCCCGCGGCCGAGCCCACGCCTCGCTCCCAGCCGGCTTCGGCCATAAAAAAAAAAGAGGATGAGTGTTGGAAAGGGTCATGGGGAGGTGGAGATGCTCTTTGTTTGCTCTGAGTGCTGGGAGGGGGACACGCAGGCACCGGCATGCCCGAGGTTGGCGGGGAAAAGCCAATATTTACACCCAAATCCCCAGTTTGCAGCTGAACCCCAACGTCAACGGGGTTGGGCAAAGCCAAGAGCGTGATTCACCAAGAGCAAAACTGGGTGATCCCAGCGGGCTGCGGTGAACTGTGGGGTCAGCCTGAGAAATGTCTTTTATCAACAGGTTTTGGGCTGTGTTGAAACACGGGAGAGCGGCGGGTTTTTACGCCGCGGGAAAGCGGCGTGCCGGCATTCACCGTGCGGGAGTTAATTGGTTTTCTTGATGCTAATTGCGAGGGGAAGTGAAGAATGCCCTTAATTAGAGGGCAAACCAGCCGTGCAGAACGGAGGCTGGATTTCCCAACCCCATGTAGAAAAATCCCGGCTCTTAGCCAACAGGGAAATGCGGGATATGCTGCTCATCCAGCCCCAAAAAAATTTTGGTTGGTTTTGCCAAATGGATGGGACCCGTCTTGGCTGGAGGCATCTCCCAACACCAAGCTCTGGGAAGGATGCTTGGTCCAGACTGGGATGGAGATCACCCCAGTTTCTCCCGCCCCGCTTCCCGGCCGGATTTAGGGCACGCCGGGAAGCGGGGCGGGAGAAACTGGCTTCCCTCCCCACCACAAGCCGTGGGAACTGGGATGCAAGACATTTCTCCGGTTTGCAACCCGACACACGCCGCTGCATCCACTAAAGTGATTTATTTTTTTTCCAGCTCTTGCAGCCGCTGGTTGACCAGCTTGGGATCACGTCCATCGTTGGGTTGATGGAGAAGGTCAGGGTGGTGGTTGGGGATGGGGAAGGGAGCATGGCATAGGAAGAAAAAAAAAAAAAACAACAATTTTTTTGACTCTAAGCACCTAAAATAGTGGAATAATAAATAATCCTAATATAATAGAATAATAAAATAATAGAATAATAGAATAATAAAATAATAGAATAATAGAATAATAAAATAATAAAATAATAGAATAATAAAATAATAAAATAATAAAAATAATGCAATAATAAGATAAAATAATACGAATATCGAATAAAAATATAAAATATGAAAAATATGATATATTAATAATAATAATTCCCTGTTTCTAAGCAAACTCAATGGGGAGTGAAATTGAGGAGAGCAGCTCTGGAGGAACCTCAGGATTCGCCTCCGCAGCCGCTCCCAGGAGGAATTTAGATTTTTTTTTAATTTTTTTTTTTTTTTTCTCTTCTACTTCCAAGCCTGGAACATTGCTGCCGGGACGGCTGGTTCCACAGGTCCCAAAAAAGCCGTGTGAGTATGAAAATGATATTGAAAAGAGCTGAGATGTAATTAGGTCACATCCTTTCAAAGGAACTTGGGATCTGGCGATGCAAATCGCCGCCCGCGCGCACACACCCGGGCTGCTGCAACCCTCGGCACCGGCGGAGCATCCTTGTGCCGAAATTGGGGTTCGATCCTGGGCTGAGCATCCCTCTGCCCCCCATCGCAGCCCTGGGTTTGGGGTGTTTGCAGAGCCACATCCCGCGGGCATTATCGGCACAACCGACCTTTTTCCTTTCGTTTTAGCTGCATGTTATGGGTAAGATACGGCTGAGAGATTAAAAAAAGGGGGGGACATGGGTGGCAATGGGTGACGGGGCACCCCGGTGCCTCTGCAAGCTCTGGGTGGGAAGCGGGGGCTTGCTGCCACCCCGTTAAATCAAAGCTCCTGAAGCAACTTCAGCTCAGAAAGGAGAAATAATTGGAATTTCCAGCTGAGCTCCCATCTGGAAAAAGTGACGGTGGTTAATGAGGAAAGCACGCCGGCGTGACTTCCCTCCGAAGCTGGCCAGCTGGGGAAAAAATCAGGAAAAATTCCTGTCCCTCCAGTGAGGCGAAACCCTCCTGCGGTTGTGTTTTGGGGTGTCAGCCCAAACCACGTCCCCCACCCTGACCCCACCAGGACGATGCTCACAGGCAACGGATCTCCACCTCCAGCTTCGCAGCCTCTGGCCAAACGAAAGGAAAACTTTCTCCCAGTCCCACCAGCAGCTTTTCCCTGTCATCCCGCTCCAGGAGGGTATCTGCAGACGTACGCGTGCTTTTAGCTCCGGGTTTGGGAGGAGAGCGCCGGGCCACGGCTATATTGCTTGGCAACACGTTTCCTTCCAAAAAAAAACCCAAAAAACCCAACCCCAAGTGTTTTCTATAATCCAGTGGCCAGGCCTGGAGGCAACGCCCTGCTGGGCTCTGTGGAGGGGATATTTTGGGAAGACGGGGGCTGGTGCCAGGAAGACAGGGGGGTGCTCCCATGGAGAAGGGACGCAAGTGCCCAGATCCTGTCCCCAAGGCTCCCACAAACCAGGAGAGGATGGTGTGTCTGCCCCAACAAATCACCCCGGAGCCATGACACCCCCCCCAGCAGCATCAAGGGGGTAAAAAAATGCAAAAAAAAGGGGGTGCTGTGGCTTGTGCACAAAGGTTTTGCCCCATCGTAAAATACCAGGTCCAAGGAGGTGTCACCAGGCGGCGGTTTGGGAAGTCCAGGCAGGACCAGGTCAGGTTCTGCGATTCCAGCTCATGGACATCCCAACATCTCCATCTCCTCGGGGGTTTAGCCAGCACCAGCCTCCCCACGGACAGCCGCAGGGGTTACGCATCCCAAGGAGGGGACGCTTTTACCTGGGGACACATCAAACACCAATAGAGAGAAACTTTTGCAATTTATTTTGAGATATAAATTTTTATATATTTATTTTGTATATAAACCTTTGCAATTTTTGATATATATTTTAATATATTTATTTAAATATTTATTTTTTTACTTTTTATATAAACTTTGCAATTTATTTCTTTTTTTATATATATAAAACTTTGCAATTCAAGCCAGCAGCAGCCACTGTTTTCTTTTTTTTTTTCACTTTCACTTACTCTGTGCAAAGGCAGAAAGCAGCTTCGACGTTTGCGTGCTGCTGCCAGCGGGACGTTGGGTTGGGAGATGCGAATATAAAAACCAGACGGACACCCACGGGCGCAGAAAGGGTCCCTCCCAGCGCGTCCCGCTCAGCTGGTGGCTTTCCCAGCCGCTCTCCCCAGTTTCACCCATCACCGCAGGGACGGGGTGGGGGGATGCACGGACACCCTCTGATGTGCTTCAGGGGGAAAGCAACGCTGGTGCTGCTGCACCGGGCTCTGGTGGCCGTCCCCAGCAGCGTCACGTTTGGCCAGTGGCCGTGTGGAGCAGGGGGCTTGCCCCCAGCACGCAGAATTAGTTCAGATCTGACTTAGCTGGCCATTGAAAGGCATCCTGCATCCAGCGCCGCGCCTGACCGCAGCCCCACGCGCGGACCGCAGCCAAGTCGCGCGCGTTAGATGTTGGCTCTGCTACAGAAACATCATCCTGCTCTTTTTTTTTTTTTTTTTTCCAATTGCTCCAAGCTGACAAAGCAGCTGGCAGGGAAAGATGCTCGGGGAGCTGGATCACCCAGAGCTGCTGGTCCTCCCGCCCCGCCACCCCAGCCAGCATCTTCCAGCCACGCTTTGGGAGGGATGGAGCAGGCAGCACAGATCCTACCAAAGCTGACAGAGAGGATTTGGACCCGCTGGGGGATGCTGAGCCCCTGACCCGGTGCTTCTCCTGGAATACAGCCCAGGAACCTGCAAACAAACGCGCCCCGTGAAGCCCCCCATGGCAGCACGGGTGGGTCTTTGCCAGGACAAGCGATGCCGGCACAGCTGTACTCTGGATTTCTTTGGGAGGCAGCTTCATGTCCAGCACTAATTGCTCTCTTAATTACTCTCCTCACCCACAGTCTCTCGCAGGGAGCACTGAATGACACGCTTGTTCACGACACTGCATCCTTTTTTTTTTTTTTTATCCCCCAACCCCGTTTATTTATTAGCCAGCATTACCTTCCAAGCCAACCAGATCGAACAGCTTTGTTCCAGTTGGCAGAGATTTTATTGACCGTAGAGAGGCAGAAATCGCCGCCGCGTATCCACAACACAGGCAGAGACGCCGAGGTCGGGATGGAGCAGCCCATCCCCTGCCGGATCGACGGCCCAAACGGTGAAGCACCAACTTGAGCATCATTTTTTCCTCCTCGCTGCTGGCGAAAGCCTCGCTGCTGGCCCGTAGCTTCCTCCAGACACACACTGGATCTGCACATACATTCCTCGGCCATGCGGTCAGACCGGAAAAGTTTGCATTCAGCCCAAGAACCGCAGCGGGAAGGAGGCCGGGGAAAAGCTGTGCATTAACCGACACGAGAGTGCTGCAGCCTCTGGAAAAGCTGCAGTCAACACTTTTTTTTTTTTTTTTTTTTTAGGAGATGCTGTGCTAAAATGCTAAAAGAGGAACCGCTGGGGGACACACAGTTGGAAAGGCTGAGATGGGTGTGCAGGGGAAATTTTTTTGGTTTGGGGTTTTTTTTTGGCAAAAGTCCTCCTCCCTTTCACAAATCTCGTCGCAGAAGGACTTTGTGCCTCAGGACGGCCTTTGCATGGGAAGCTCCTCCCAGGATCCGGCTCCAAGAGCACCAGTAAGATGCCACCAAGTTGTCTTCTCCCATGAGCTTAGACTTTATTAGTCGTCGCTCCCGATGCAGGAACTATCTCCTCACTCATACCCCACCATGTATCAGGGCAGGGGGGGATTTGAAGGGCAGCAGAGTTGCAATCCAAGAAGCATCCTCACAGGGAGAGATTTCCTCCAGTCCCTTAAGCCTCGTCCTCCAGCTTCCACTCTCTGGTCCCATCGAGCAGCCCCCAGGTCAGCACAGGCTTGGCCACCTTGTCCTGGTTTGTGCTGGGACAGAGGGAACTCTTCCCAGCAGCTGGGGTGAGGCTGTGTTGGGTTGGTGCTGAGGAGAAGCTGATCACACACTGATGGGTGGAGCTGCTGCCAGGACACTCAAGGACTTTCCAGCTTCTCTGCTGTGCCCGTGTCTGCAGGGGCAGGAGGAGCTGGGAGGGAGCACAGCCCCATCCCTAGCCCAGGATTCCACCTCAGGGTGAGGACTGAGACCCAAACTGGCCCATGGGCTATTCCATCCCATGCCCGGCATGCCCAGGAGAGAGGTGAGGCTCTGGCCGGAAGGGCTCTCTCTTGCTCCGGGTTGTCTCCCTCCGGGTCGCCCCTCTCTCAGGGTCGTCTCGGTCTCTCGGACACTCGGGCTCTTATCTCCGTTCTGGGATTGTGGTTTCGGGACTCTCCCTGCTCTGGGATCGTTGTCTGGGAACGGGCTGAGCCTTGGTCATGGGGCGGTGAGCAGTGTCACTGTGTGTCACTCATTTGTATAGATTACTGTTATTATCATCATTATTATTATTTCCAATACTATTGCAGTTTAGTTATTAAATTGTTCTTATCTCAGCCCACGAGTCTCTTTTCCCTTCACCCCTTTAATTCCCTTCCCCACCCTCAGTAGCAGGGAGGGTGAGTGAGCGGCTGCGTGGTGTAAAACCACAACACACCCCCAGCACAGCCCCAGACCCCAACCACCACGGCTTTTGGCAACGTCAGGATGCCCAAGCCACAGCGTCGCTGCTCCCAGCACGGGATGTCTCAGCAACTCTGCATTTTGCCCTGAGCATCATCAGAGGGGGATCAGACACTCGTCACAAGTGCCGGTGGGACCAGGAGCAGCGAGCGGCAGGAGCCGGGCTAAGCCCCCAGCCTCCCCCCCGACCAGTGCCGGGTTTTTGTGCTAAAACAGCGTCAGAGCGGTGCTGCGTCGGGGTGTTCAGCGCATCAGTCACTCCCCGGTGCCGCATCAGCATTTGCATAATTTCAATTATGTTTCCAAATCGGGGGAACAGACTTTGACAACAATGACGTTGCAGTACCTTGAAAAATCAGAGAAGATGGAAAACTGTCATCTTAGACCTGACGGCCCCACAAATGTCTTCAACTCAAAGCTGGCATCACGGTAGGAGAAAGGACGCAGGAATCCAGGTTTTGCCATCGAAACCAATGGAAATAAACCGGTTTGAGGAAGAAAGAGCCTCCCCCCAGGCACTGCTCTGCTTCTCATCCCGGTACCTCTCACCCTCCCATCCCCACCACCCTCTCCCCCAGCCCCTGCCTCCCCCAGGAGCATCCCAGCTGTGATGGGTTCAGCCTGGCCCCATTTTCACCAACACCTGGAGGCAACAGAAAACCAGTGCTGAGGGATGGCTCCCACCTCCCCGTATCTGCCACCGGCGTGTTGAGCCATCGCTGCCTACGAGGAAGGCGCAACGGGATATTTATTCTCCGTGAGTCACCTCGCCCTCCCTATCTGTCATCTGCAAGCGCCCCGGCTTGAACTGCAGGTTTGCGAGCAGGCTGGGTTGTACCCACGCAGCCACGGCGCGGCTGGCCCGGAGCCTTCCCCGGCACATTTTTGGCAACCTGGGGATGCCGGGGAGCCGGTTGATGTTCAGCACAGATCTGACGCCTTAAATAGCACCTTCTTTTTTAAACATACGGGTTTGAGCTCAGGAGGAAGCCTGCTTGCCTTAAGCCTCCTCTCCTGACTATGGGAACCGGCAGCAAAATATTCCAGGTCCCGGCGCTGAGCAGCCTGCGGTCCATGAGCAATCCGAGAGAGGAGGAAGCTCCGAGCTTCGGAGATGTCAACTCCTAAAACCCTCAAGTGTTGGGAAGCTCCAGGTTTGTTTTTTTGTTTTTTTCCCAACCGCTGAATAATGCATCAGGCTGCTGAGAAGTTGGCAAACAGCGGGTGGAACGAGTTAATCCACAGATCCCCGCTCGGATGCCAGCGCTCCTTCAGCGCCAACAACGTGATTAACCAGTTTCACTCCTCGGAGAGTTTCCGGGAGGACTGGGAGCTGCTGGAGCACACGGAAAAGGGGAAGGAGAAGCTGCGAAGCCCTTTCTCCCCCATGGCACAGCGGGGATGGGAGGACACCAGCACGGGGAAGAAGCAACCACGAGCAAAAGCAAGCGTAGGGCTGGAGCAAGGGGGCTGAGGCTGTGACCTGGGAGATTTAGTTGAGGGAAAGCCCGGGGCAACTTCAAATAAAGTGGAAAAGCTGCAGCTCATCCTCACGGGGGATGTCAGATCATCAGTGTCCTCGATGGAAACAAAAGCTGGGAGGCTTTGGCGCTGTGTTTGAGTGTAGTGTCCTATCAAGAGGAAAAGGCAGAAGGGAATGTCTCTATCAGGTATCAGCCAAACAGGTAAAACAAGAGCCGAGACCCTGAGATTGCAGCTGCAGGGCTGCGGGCAGCATTCCTTTAGGGAGAATCTATCACTACCCCGTCTGAAATGTTCCCATCCCTCCCTAGAGAGCCAGAAACACGCACCGCAGTGGCCAGAAGCAAAAAGGTGCCTTTGCAGCCCCAGGGAAACGGCAGGAACAGCCCAGGAGCATCGCCAGCACCCCAACAGCAGCGTCCCAGCCCGGCCGACGGTGACCCCGGCTCGCACATACTCAAGATGCTTGGAGGCAAGGGCTGGAGGAGTTTGAATTCATTAACCAGTCCAAGGTTGTAAGATGAGCCAGAGCGAGATCCAGGGACGGCTCGTTGGCAGCGATTCAACGCCTTCCACAATGCAGCCCCAGACGCCAGCCACTTTCGCGGCGGCCCTCGCGGAGCTTGGCTCGTCTTCCAGCCAGCAGGTGCTGGGGACGTTTGTCCTGAACCTTTGTATCGGACAGCAAGAAAAAAAAAGAAATCAAGTACACCAGCGGCATCTGCCCTGCTGCTGCCCCTCAACTCCCCCTTGAAATTTTTTTATTTTCAGTGCTGACATGAAAACCGGTCCAGTGCAGGTCATCGCAGCCGAAACCACCCTTTAGATCGAAAATACGAGTATCTATGTGATCCATAGGGTGTAATTTGAACTTTTAAACAGACAAACTTACTTTGGAGGGGAAGGTAGAGCCAATTCACCACTTTGCTTGCAAGAGCTCGCTGCTCTCCGGTGAGAGACGGGCACGAGGTTTGGTGGCAGTTCGGGCAGCAGATTGCAAGCCACACGTACGCGATAGGAACAGCTTCCTGCAGAGCTGGGTCCGTTCCAGCCCGAGCCAGCCCCTGTGGGGAAAGGGCGTTCTGGCAGGTGCTGGGCTAACGGGATAAGTGCAGGAGCGCACCGCAGAGCGCTGATGGGCAGCAGCCGAAAGCCAGCAGCCACGGGGTGAGGGCCAGCCCCACAACAGCCCCCTGCTTCCAAAAGGAAAACGCAGAGACCTCCTCAGGGCAAAGCTAACAAATATTAACAGCACGAGGACTGCACAATCCCACGTTCCAGGTACGGAGGGTGCAAAGTCTTTCCGAGAAGCTATGCTGGACTCCCGAGCTAGAAGCCGTCAGCATCAGTTCCACGATGAACCTTCCCCTGACGGACCCTCTCGGGCTGGGGGACGAGGGTCGCTGCAGCTCAGGTGCACCAAGAGCAACACCGTCTTCTCTCCTAGTCCTAGTTCAGCCCAGGAAAATTCCTCCCTTGCTCCCGAGCTCTGCCAGCCAGCCCACCCCAGCCCATAGCCGCAGATGCTGAGGGCTGGCGTGGTGTACACTGTGCGGGGCTCTTTCACTTATTCCCCCCAAAATGTGGATTAAGGCTGCACCCCTTACAGCAGCCAACGAACTGTCGCGTGCAATGTGAGCTTTGCTGCAGCTTTCCAAGAGTTTTCATCTCCAGCAATGCTGAGAGAGAAAACTTCCCCTCTTGCTCCATCGGAAAGAAATTTTGGCAGCGTGACCCCCCCGTTATATCTCCATCAAGGAATCCCTTCCAGCCACAGACACAAATCGAGGAGCTCAGCTTGTTGTCTACACCTCGGCTGTCTTCTCTTTTTAACAACTGAGTTGTCACCCAGTCTGACGGGCAGCTGGGGCACGAGGGTACCTTACTGAGCCAGGAGCTGCTGGTGGATCCCCCTCGAGGCTGCACTCACCTGAATACTCCTATAGAAAATAAAAAGTGTTTCAAGAGTTATCAGTTTTCAAGCATTATCCATTTTCAAGCGTTATCAATCTCCATCTCTCACAACACAGACACCCATGACATCCTGCTGAAGTTTTTTTCTTTTTTTTTTAACCTAACGCTGAATCAAAAGATGTAACTACAGAAACCGGCGATGGAGGAGTGAAGCGCATCCTCTGGAAGGGAAAACAGTTCTCTCGAGGGGAAGCAAGGGCCTGAGCCTGTTAACCCTCTGTAAGGCTCTGAGGCTGGAGAACTCAGCAGATGACTCACATCTCTTTTTTTTTTTTTTTTTCCTCCCCTCCTCTCTTTTTTAAGGAGGCCAGAGATACCTGTTCTTAAGCAAGAGCAGAGCGACTTCCTGCACAATCCGCCGCACACCCAGCTTACCGCCTATAAAAAGCCGCCTTTCGCACCAGTTCCCGACGGGGACGGGGACGCACCCCTCGCTGCCGAGCACCACGGGGCTCTGACTCACCCGCTTCACCCCTTCGGAGCTGACGGCAGCGCTCGGATCACCCACCTCAGCCTCAAGTCCTGCACGCGGCTGCGGGGATGTAATTCTGAAACTTAGAGACTCCAGCAGCGGCGGTGACGGAGCCGTGCTTGGGACATCAGAAGAGGAACAGAGTCAGGACGTGGGGATGCCACTAACTCACCAACAGCCCTTGAAAGCTGACGCTTCCCCCCAAGGCAAGAAGAAAGCTTTTATTTATTTAATTTTTTTTTTTCCCCAGAAAGCACCAAAACCGAGCTGATTTCAGATTCCACACACTGAGCCCTTCAGGCTGGACAAATATGAGAAACAAATCCAAGATAAAACGTACAACCGGGCGTTAGCGGGAAGTCCGAGTCGTGGTGCCCACACCAAGGCTGCTCCCACACTCCAGAGCAAGTTCACGGCTCCTGGCGGTTGCTCCTGTTCCCAGGGATGAGGGAAACAACACTCAGGTCCATCAGCAAAGCGACCGGTGCTCACAGATCTTGCAGCCAGCCGTTTCGACGATGCAACTAATTTTTTAAACCGAGAGACGTTCCTTTGGGAGGACTATCGTATTAGCAGGGTTAATTTCCAATTAGGGATGGCAGGCACATTTTTTCCAAGCTTTGTCCATGAGGACTGCGGCCCTGTGACTACGGAAAAAGAAAAAAAAGCCCTGCTGAGGCGTGAGTCACGGTGCGGTCGGGGAAGGGAGCTCCGGGGAGTCACACCAACTGCTGCTGTGACAAAGGTCCGATTTAAAATGCGAAGTGCTGACATTTTGAAAAATGACTAACTACTACAATGAAAGAGAGACGGAGTTTACTCTTCTGGAGCCTTGTCTCCAAACACCCAAGTAGTTTAATTAAATCAGAGTAAGTTCATTTACACAGCCACACCCTTAACTGACATTCAGGTAGACTGAGCCCAGCCTAAGCCTCCTGGAAGGAAAAAAGCTTTGCGGAGGATGGCAGCTGCGGCAGACCCACCGCCCCTGCACCCAGGTACGCCCACCTGGCCGAATAACCTTTCCTGGCAATTCCCAAAAGCTTTGCAACAGGGAAACTGCTCCCAGCAGCTGACGCCTGGCCTCACACCTGCAGTTTTGGGCTCAAAACCTCTGCCATCCCCTCCCAGAGCCCCGTCCTAGCAGCCAGACAGCCCAGTTCAGGTTGGGATCCGTGGGTGGTTCCTGTTAGCATCGCCGCCTCTCCTCGGGCCCGCAGGACGGCAGCTGCTGCCGTAACCGTAGCCCGCTGCGCACACCCCAGCCTGCTGCTGGGGTCTCGGGTCCCGGCCCCCCCACGCATTCCCCGCTGCACCTGCCCAAGTCCTTTTATCGCCTCGCTCGTGTCCTATTCAGGCACCAAAGACATCCCGACTTCACATCTGTCGCTCCACAAGCGCCTCTATTCACTCATCAACCCTTTTGTCCCTCGCTGCGTGTTCTACACTGGCTCCTATCCTCCCTTTCCGACCGAGCAGTTTCTTCTGGGAAACGCAGCACCGTCCTGCCCAGCAACGCTCCCTCTGTGCCCGCTCACGGAGCTGGTCACCTTCCCGAGTTACGCGGGGCTGGCACCGAGGCTGTATAAACGTGACATTAAAGTTCGCTAAAGATTGTTAACTGCCAGTGGGAGTATTAAAGAAGTTATCATCCTTTCCACTTATAAAAATAGTCGCTCATCTAAGTCTCTAAGGAATTACAGACAGGCTTTCAAAACTGTGAAATACAGAACAGAGACCTCGTTATGTCGGCAGAACGCTCTGCTCCAGCACCACATTGCCCCTTTCTGTTTCTCTCATAATTCAATATAAGTAACATACCAGGAGAGCTCCGCTGTATAATTGCTTTATTTTCTGCTTATTAGTTCTTTACCAACACTACAGCCATATTGAGAACACAAAATTCCTGTTTACTTTAGTCAGGGAGATCACAGTCTACAAACTCATTCACTTATCAGACACGATTAACGCCATTCAAAACTTACTCCATAAATTCACATGAACACAAATTGATGCACTTAAAAAAAACTCCAGATTAGTTTTTAAATCGTAGGATTTCTTACAGATTGCCACTTTATCCTACAGGCTGTGTTTGCTGCCTGATAGCCACTAGGTTTGTGGTGAGGTTCAGCTACAACCTCTGAAGTACATGTTGAGAGTGAAACCTTTGTGTTTCGTTCAGTAGCAATGGCCATTTATTTCTGACGTCTCTGCCACACGTTTCAGTAACTTTTTCTCCCCCGCAAAAAAAAAAAAAAAGACATTAAAAAAAATTCAGAAGCATAATCAGTTTCCTTTCGCCTACAAAAAACAGAATAACAAAGTTACTAAGGAAATACAAAATTGTGAATTCAACTTAACGCAAAGTCTAGCAAAGAAGTCTGCCCCAGCACTCGAAAACACAGTAAATCAACTCAGACGGAAAATGAAGTTATTGAACTCTTCATGTTGACTGAGAATAGATTTAAGAAAGTTCAAGAACCATTAATAGAGCTTCAAGTTTTCCAGTTTAGGCATTTACTTTGTGCTTGGCTATTTTATTTATGCTCCAGAAGAAAACAGTAACCATACTTGTATTTTTAGTCTTTATACCACCACACTATCTGTTAAGTTACATCAACAGGGAAAAAAAAAAAAAAAAAAGCTAGAAAATAGAGCAATGATATTCCAATGGCAAAAAGCCTTGAGTGAAAAAAAAACCTCACCTCCTCTTCTTCAGAGCTGAGATTTCAGTTGTTCTACATTAAGCTTTTGCAGACTCTTAACTTACAAAGGCTCACAGTCCATCAGTGCTCTATCTTCTAGCATCAAGAACTCATTCAGTCCCATTTGCAACCCACATCAAGACAACTCTTTTGGAACCGTATTCTAAAGGAACTTTTAAGTGGTCCAAAGCATTCGATTTCAGAAGTGAATCCAGTATTTTTATCTTTCCATACATCTTTGGTAAGAGCTCCATATACAATGTACTTAGCACGCAGAGTCAACACTGCAGAAATGTAGTGTAATGCCCCCAATTTTGTGTAAAACTCATATCCTTGGAAAAAAAAAAAAAAGTAAAAAAAAGCCATTTTCTTCTGGTTTTGTAGCATACATTCCAAGAATTCCCCAATCGAGTTTAACTCCTTGAGGAAATCTGAAGTTAATCCTTAAGGCTGAATAAGAACCAGCTGCTTTAATGGTTTTTTTGCACCCAGCATTAATACTCGATTGAGTTTTTATACTAACACTCGTTCTGGGTGGGGTTTCTTTTGCCAGTCACAGCTGCAAACTGTGATATGGCAAATGAGCTGCTTGCCCTTTAAGAACTAATTATGGAAGTTTACATTCATAGTCGTATACTCTCTCTCTCTCTCTTTCTCTCCTCCCCGCTCTCATTAGTAGTTACTCAATGGGCTTCAGACATCCAACATAGTTCCCTTCCTACAGGACTACAGCAACAACCGGCTACAAGACAGATGGTGAAGATTGCAACTACTTGCATGAGTTTAGTCGAGTCTTGGAAAACTAAACCAAGAAGTGATTTCCTCAAAATGGCTATTATTCAGGTGTCAAAATTACCCAGCTCAATTAAAGCTTAGCACAGAACTTGCCCCCTTCAGAACAGAAAAGGAAAAAAATATTTCTTTACTACATGCATGTCAGAAAGAATCAGAAATCCTTTTAGATGTCTTCGGCTGCCTTGAGATGAAAGCAATTTGTCTCGATCGCAAGACAGGCAAGTCAGTGCTAGATTTCTGCCTAAACATCTGCGATTGAAAGTAAAACTTGTTGCAATGCTTACACGTTATTGCTGCATTTTCTGGAAGGAACCTATCTTGCATTGAATCGGAGACTGACAGGAGCAGTCGAAACTGCAGCTAAACAACAATTAAGTTTGCAATGCAAGAGAAAAACCGAACAGCATCTACCCTGGAACTATTCCATCATTCATGTCTTATTTGCTATATGGTTGCTATGTAGTATGGGGAACTTATTTGCATCCCTTCTCATGCATGATGTATGGTTCAGAACTTCACAGCTGACATTTCAAAGCAGTTCTTACATTACCTAGTTAACATTACGCCTGATATGCACTTTGAACATGTTACAATGGCATTCGCGCTATCTGCCACTGCGGGCAAGAATTCGTTATCGTTATTAGTCTGAGATATGAAGACAGACTGAGAGTCACTATTTAGTTACAGATTAACAGAACTTTAAAAAAAGTCCTTAATATAAAAAGACAGACTGCAGTTTGATTTTTAAGCAATAATTTTCAGTTTACTAGATGAAGGAGACCTATCAACATATTCTGCGTGAATGCAAAAAAGCAGCAATCTACAGCAAGTGACAGGAGAAAAAAAAAAAAAGATAATAAAAAAAGTAGAACCAGAAAGCATACACTGAAAATGGAACCCCTCCCCCAACCATCCCCAAAATAATCAAACCATCTTAAGGGCTATCAAGAGGGGGGGGAAAAAAAAAAAGTTACTTAGCAAGTCTACAATGTGTCTTTCCCCTGTTTGCTGGAAGTCTGCCATAGCATCTAGTGCTTGTGTTCGTGTCATATTCGGAGATTAGAGCATCCTAACGCCAAGCAAGAAGAGTTAAAACAGGAATCCAGTCAAGTGTGCAGAAGGAAAGGGTGGTAACTGGAGAAAGGTGATCATAATCCTATGGATGCTTTTGTTTTTTACTTTTCAGTAGAGAATCATTCTTCCGGAAAGCCATGTGGGTTATTTTTTTTTTTCTTTAATTCTTTGTAGACTAAATAGTTATTCTCTCATTAGGATTTATAGTTGGATGTTAACCATGTCAGCCCTTCATAGAGTCCATCCCCTGTAGTAGCACAGGAGGGCTGCACGTACCAATTCCTATCCCTGATCCGGGTCAGGCCCAGTTTCTCCTGGATTTCATGGGGTTTCATGGCATCAGGCAGGTCCTGCTTGTTGGCGAAGATGAGGATGATGGCGTCCCTCATCTCCCTGTCGTTGATAATGCGGTGAAGCTCCTGGCGGGCCTCGTCGATGCGGTCACGATCGGCGCAGTCCACCACAAAGATCAACCCTTGCGTGCCCGTGTAGTAGTGCCTCCAGAGGGGACGGATCTTGTCCTGACCCCCGACATCCCACACGTTGAACTTGACGTTTTTATAAGTAACCGTCTCCACGTTGAAGCCCACGGTAGGGATGGTGGTGACGGACTGGCCCAGCTTCAGTTTGTACAGGATGGTGGTTTTACCAGCCGCGTCCAAACCCAGCATCAGGATCCGCATCTCCTTGTTACCGAAGATCTTGGACAGCACCTTGCCCATCTCGGCGGCATCCAAGGGGCCCGGCGCCTCCGGGATGAGGGGTTGGGGGAAGCGGAGGGCGAGCGGCGACCCACCCGAGCAGAGCCCGCGCGGGGCGGGGGCCGAAGCGGAGCGGGACCGGCCGGGCGGGGGAGGGGGGAAGGGTGGCAGGGCAAGGGCAGGCGGGGCTCAGCGCCGGCCGCGCATGGGGCGGCTGCGGAAGAAGCGGGGCGGAGGAGGGGTGAGGGGAGGCCTGGCGGGGCGAAAAGAGGCCGAATCGCGCTCCGCTCCTCCGCGGGGCCTTGAGGAGGCGGCTCCGCCCGGCTCCTGCCTTGGCTCCCGCCCCGGTGGGTGCCTCAGCTCATGGATGCCGGCTCAGGGGCGGCGGCTCCGCGTCCTGCCTGCAAAGGGAGGGAAAGAGCGTGNGCCACCCGCCGCCGCCGCCGCCTGCCGCCACTGCGCCTGCGCAGAGCTCTCCCGCCCCGCCCGCCGGGCTGTTCAATGGCACCACCCGCCGCCGCCGCCGCCTTCTGCGCATGCGCCGCTCGCCGCGCGGGGAGGGAGAGGAAGGGGGCGCGGAGAGCTGCACCCCGCCCCCTTCCGCCCAGGGCTGTGCGCGCCATCCCGCTTCCCGCGCGGCCTCGGGAGCCGACTGCGCGTGCGCGGAAGCGGCGGCGGCTGGATCCCANGGACAGCACCTTGCCCATCTCGGCGGCATCCAAGGGGCCCGGCGCCTCCGGGATGAGGGGTTGGGGGAAGCGGAGGGCGAGCGGCGACCCACCCGAGCAGAGCCCGCGCGGGGCGGGGGCCGAAGCGGAGCGGGACCGGCCGGGCGGGGGAGGGGGGGAAGGGTGGCAGGGCAAGGGCAGGCGGGGCTCAGCGCCGGCCGCGCATGGGGCGGCTGCGGAAGAAGCGGGGCGGAGGAGGGGTGAGGGGAGGCCTGGCGGGGCGAAAAGAGGCCGAATCGCGCTCCGCTCCTCCGCGGGGCCTTGAGGAGGCGGCTCCGCCCGGCTCCTGCCTTGGCTCCCGCCCCGGTGGGTGCCTCAGCTCATGGATGCCGGCTCAGGGGCGGCGGCTCCGCGTCCTGCCTGCAAAGGGAGGGAAAGAGCGTGAGACGGGGGAGGCGCGGGAGGCGGGAAAGGGCGAGGAGCCGCCGGTAGTTACCTCAGGGCCGCCCGCGGGCTCGGCGCCGGCTCCGCCGCGCGCCGCTCCCTCAGCCAGCACCGCCGGAAAAGGCGCCGCGCGAGCCCGCCTCACTTCCCCTCCGCCGCCACTGNCGCGGCCTCGGGAGCCGACTGCGCGTGCGCGGAAGCGGCGGCGGCTGGATCCCAGCCCTCTCGCGTGGATCAGCGCATGCGCAAACAGCGCAGCCTGGCACAGAAGGGCGGGGCTGTCCCTCTCATTGGCCCGGGAGGCGCGGCGCGCGTGCGCCATCCCAGCTCCGCCTCCCTCGCGGCGAGGGCGGGGGCGCTGCTTCTCCGCTTCTGCGCCTGCGCGGCCCGCGAGCCGCACCTGGGCGGGGCGGGGCCGGCGCCTCGCGGCTGGGACTGCGCATGCGGGCTAGCCGGAGGGGGCGGGGCCTCGATGGGGAGAGGCGCCACGCGATCACACGTCAGCAGGAACACGAGGAGGGCGCCAGGGGAGCGTCTTAAAGGGCCAGGCCGCGGCCTGGGGGCGGCTGGCGGAGCCTTGAGGGCCCGGTCCGTCGGGTGGCTGCTCCTCGGGCAGGAGGAGGAGGAGGAGGAGGAGGAGGAGAAGAAGGAGAAGAAGGAGAAGAAGGAGGAGGCGGCGGCGGCGGCGGCTCATAGGGCTGTGGGGACAGCCTGAGTCCTGAGGGATTAAGGCCTCAGTGCTGTGGGGAGCAGAGTGTGGGGCTGGGATGGGCCTGAGCTGTCCCCTGAGGGGCCCTGCAGCCGCCTTGCTCCTGTCTCTATCCAGGCTGTGAGGCCTCGGCTCCCTGCCTGCTGATGGGAGAGGAAGAGCTCAAGCCCAGTGTGTGGCCCTGTGCCCAGGGGTTGCGCTGAGGGACCCTCTCCCCTGCCCCCAGTGCAGCTGTGGGCTTGGTGTTGTGTTAGGCCCTGGGCGGCCCTCGGGGCAGTGCAGCAGGAGCTGGGGATGGGACTTTGAGCCGTTCTGTTGCCGTACCCATGACCTGCTGGGGTGGTCCCTCATCGCAGCCCTCTGAGAAGAGCCTCCCCTCTGTAAAACTAAACCCCTGTGTTAGGATATCGGGGTTTTTTATTAGGAGGGTGGTGAAACACTGGCATGGGTTGCTGAGAGAGGTGGTAGATGCCCCATCCCTGGAAATATTCAAGGTCAAGTTGGACAGGGCTCTGAGCAGCCTGGTCTGGTTGAAGGTGTCCCTGCTCATGGCATCACAGAATCACACAATGTTAGGGATTGGAAGGGACCTCGAAAGATCATCCAGTCCAATCCCCCTGCCGGAGCAGGAACACCGGGATCAGATCACACAGGAACGCATCCAGGCGGGCTTTGAATGTCTCCAGAGAAGGAGACTCCACCACCTCTCTGGGCAGCCTGTTCCAGTGCTCTGTCACCCTCACTGGAAAGAAGTTTTTTCTCATGTTCAAGTGGAACCTCCTATGTTCCAGCTTGAACCCATTGCCCCTTGTCCTATCACTGGATGTCACAGAGAAGAGCCTGGCTCCATCCTCCTGACACTCACCCTTCACATATTTATAAACATTCATTAGGTCACCCCTCAGTCTCCTCTTTTCCAAGCTGAAGAGACCCAGCTCCCTCAGCCTTTCCTCATAAGGGAGGTGCTCCATTCCCTTCATCATCTTTGTGGCTCTGCGCTGGACTCTCTCCAGCAGTTCCCTGTCCATCAGCGTTGGACTAGGTGACCTTGAAAGGTCCCTTCCACCCCAAACCGTTCTATGATGTGTCACTGGGTTTATGGCTTCTTCTGGTTCATTCCAGATAACTCAGATCAGTGAAATTCAAGTTGTGGCCAAGCACTCCGGAAGTGTTCGTGTACCTGGCTGCAATCCTCGCCCGCCTTCCCCGGGAGCAGCGTCCCAGCGCGCCCTGTGCAGCGCAGAGCAGCACCCTCCATGTGTATGTTCCAGACGCGCGTTTGGCTGGTTTCACAGGCACAACGTGTCGCAACCCCACGCTGCTGGTGATGCACTAGTGACGTTGGGGCATGTAAACAGTAATGAGGCTGGTCCTGGCGGGGGGACTGCCCGCCCAATTCCTGCTGGCAGGGCCTGCGGGAGGAAGGTGAGGGGAAAGTAAGCCTGTGTTTGTAGTTACTTTCTGAGCTGATGGAGTGGATGTGGGGGGTGGCATCCAGAACACAAAACCAGCAAAATGTGCTGTGGTCGCTTTGGGGTCAGTCTTTCAGTGAGGCCAGGTGACACTGGTCACCAGCTGGCTTGTGTGCCTCTCAGAGAGACAGGGCGTGCTTTCACTGGGGATTGCGTGTGTCAGACTGACTTCACCTTATTCTTCTATCCCTTCAAAAATCCCAAATTTTGAGTTCATTTGTATGGCAGATATATTTGCAATTATGTGGCACATGCAAAGCAATCCCGTTTGGAACAGCAAAAGGGAAGTTGTTTGGTATCTTTAAAGTCTGGAAGAGTGGATTTCCTAGACTACAGAATTAAGTGGATGACAGTAAGAGTTTCCGAGGAAGCCTTGCTCTTTCATGCAGCAAGCAAAGAGGGAGGATGCCAAGGAAAACATACCATGCGTGGCCTCTCCTAATGAGTGCGTGCGGGCTGCGCCGGGGGTACGATCCACTGACACCGGGGCTGAGGAGTGTGTCTGCGTGCATCAGGCAATGCCAGAGCTCAAAAAAGCTGTGTTTAAAGCAGCAGATAATACAGCTGAGTACTGCACTGGCCCGGGATTTACAGCAAGCCGTGGTGATCCTGCTGGATCGAGCCAGTTCAGTCTCCTCTCGCTAGCATGGGAAATTTAGCTAAATAGAGTTTACTGCCGAGCAGGGCTAAAATTAACATCAGGATGTGAATGTTAGTGGCTTTCTACTTGGCTCTGTTCCGTGTGACCATTTCTGTGCTTGAACACAAGCGGCAGCTCGTTAAACGAGGCAGCAGTAGCAGGACACCATGGGTCTTGACCAAAATAATTGGGAAAGGAGGTGTCAGGGGCTTTAAAGCACTGCCTTTGTCTGTGTGTAAGCACTGATTGCTCTCCCCCGCTGGCCTCAGAGCAGCATTTTCAGGTTTCAGGAAATGACCGCCCTGCTAGCGCTTTTGTTCTGACTGTGCAAAGCATTAAGGGGAGGGTGTGACCCTATGGAAAGTTTTGCTGCTTTTCTCTTTAATAGCTGAGAGTTACCTTTGGTGCTTTCTCCCCAGATCCACCAGCCGAGGAACACGGATCTCGCCATTGAGGATGTTCGTGCCCAGCAGCCAGCACAGCCAGTGAAGCGCTGAATGGTGTCTGGGACACTTGTCTGTCTGGGCTGCGGGAGGAGATGGCTGTGCCGCTGCGCTGTGCCGCCCGCCATTGGGGACCACGAGACAAAAAACCGAAATGAGTAACAGCAGAGTGGGGAAGTGACTTTTCTAGCATCTTCTCCCGCTGCTTTGGACTCAGACATACTGTTCCTTGGGTCTCTCCTCTTGAATCATGGCTTTTTTAGGTTTTTTGGTGACTGCATTGTCCCTCCTCCTTGGGGACAGTCTGCAGATGGGGCTTGGCCAGCTTTGGCTTTGCCCATTTCACCTGGCAAGCGGGAAGGCTCTTCTGTTTTTTTCCTGAGCTCCTTCTCACCTTTCCCTCCTGGTAAACTGGGAGCGATGGGACCTGTGAAATACTCTCATGCATGCCCCGGTGAGGAGTTGCTTTCGGGGAGATGGCAGCTGCTCTTGCACCGGAGCCGTTGAGGAGCTGATCTCCGCACAACGGGGCCTTCCGCTGACTAAGCGGCAGTGCCGCTTCCTGAGCTGCTCCTCTCCCCGCAGGGTTCCTGCCTGCCCGTGCTTGATATCGGCAAACGAGAGGGTGCTCCCATCTGTATTATCCCTTTGCCAGCACGGGCCCGCTCCTTTCCCGCTGCGTGCCCAACCCTGGGTGGGTCTGTGGCCGCGATGAGCCATGCTGCTCCGGGCTGTGGCCGGCAGCTTCTGCTCAACCGCCTTTGCCCCACGGGTCCCCGAGCCATCATCAGCTGCGTGTCCTGTCCTTCAGCAGCTGGAACGGGGACAGGCTGGGCACCCTGGCAGCCCCCTGAGCTCCGGCACTGCTGTCTGTGCTGCTGGTCAGCAGTTTGCAGCTTGGACCGGCCCCGAGCCGGAGCACAGAGCTGTATTCTTCAGCTGTCAGCGTGTGACCTGCCGAAAGCATCCAAAGTTCAGCCTGCCATCATCCAAGTCTCAAAACCTGACAGAGAAAAGTGATCTGAGCTACTTCACGCAGGAAATCCAAAACTTAATTGAGGATGTGTGTGGCTGCATGGCGTAGAAGAGAAACAGGATCTACTCAGACAAATGCTGCTTCACCTGCGCTGGGTTTTATTTGTGAGCATCCTCCCTGCCCTTCGGGAGGACTTTCTGTCCATATGGTCTGGGCACCCAAAGAAGATTTTACATGGCTTGGCATGTGTTTTTAAAATAATTATTCCTGCTCTTTAGGATGATACATAGCAAAAAGACATCTGAGAACTCAGCACTTTTCAATAGTTAAGATCTCAAATTAGTCACGAAGAAGCTCTGTGCACGTCAATCCTCATAACTCACGTTTGCCAATCCCGCAGAGGATGGGTGAGAAGCTGGTGAGAGAGCACCACCTGCTTTTGAAACGTTTGTACGTAGGGTCGTGTTAGTTTCCAACAGAAGGGACGGTAAACAGGAAGCAGAATGCAAACGGTATCATTTAGGCGAGCAAAAAGGTTTCGCTGCCGCCGTTAAAATGTGAATTTGTCCCAGTGCGAGATGTTTTGAAAGACAGGTTCTTATTATAAAGATAGGTCCATAAATAATTGTGGGATGGAAATGTGTCACCAAAGGTGAAGTGTGATGGTCTGAGCAGAACTGACTCTCCATCTCAGTGCTCCTGCAGAAAGCTGATACAAATCTGCACCCTGCAGCCACCCCTCGGGAAGGAAGTACACGGCAGGCGCTATAGTTACTCGATCTAGCGGAGATTATTACGTTGCTGGTTGATTTTCAAGGTCAAATACCCAACAAAGGCTTTTACAATACTCGAGTGTGTTCTGGGTTACCTGAAGGGGTTCAGTTTC
Source organism: Syrrhaptes paradoxus (assembly GCA_013400615.1). Lineage (NCBI taxonomy): Eukaryota > Metazoa > Chordata > Aves > Pterocliformes > Pteroclidae > Syrrhaptes > Syrrhaptes paradoxus. Next base: position 28,038 of record VZTO01003530.1, on the reverse strand, counting down.
ACATACCTGCTTAAGAATTAAAAACCTTCTCAGGTCCTGGGCAACACCCAGTGAGTTACTGGGTAGCCTGCAGAAGTTAAATATTTTAAACGTAAGCACGGGCTGACGCTGTGTCACTGGATGGAGGATATTTTGTGCCAGTATGGATTTACGGCCCAGAGAGTAAAAAGCAATTATGGTTATAAAGTGATTATGGGTTAAAGCCTGGGGAAAAGGACAGCAAATATCCGCAGGACATTTTGATAACTCCTCTGCTCCTGGCTGCAGGGCAGCCTGTCCCTTACCTTTCCCCATGAGTAAGTTAGGGGCGATGCAGCTACCAAGGTTGGCACCTATTGTTGTTCAGGGTTTTGTGAGGCTGGGTCGGAATGTTCTGTCCTCCACCGGTGATCCAAGCGCTGTCACAAGAAAGCGGCGAACAAAAATTGTACGCCTTCAGCTTCACGTGATGGCCATCGCGGCAGAATACACAATCCTACCCACCCCCTTTGCTTTTATCTCTGAACGTAATTTACCTTCCCAGTCGGGTTGGGTTAGCAGACCAAACCAATTTTAATATGTCTTAGCTCATCTTTTCTCTCCTCTTTTGGCAGAGGGAGATGGGAAAAGCCTCTGTTACGCTGATCCTTCAAAGACCTTTGTGGCTTTCCAAGGAAGGAAGGGGAAACACAATAACGCTTTGGTTCTAGCATCCACATTAGATAAATTCCTCTGTTGTGAAAACGAACGACATCCTTGATGTTACAATTGCATTCCGCTGATTTCTTATCATGGAGATATGACACAATGGGCCAGATGTCCTCTGCTGGGGTGAGTCAGGTTAGAGAATCGCTCTCCATGAGTGACTGTGGCCACTCCTGCGGGCAGGCAGGGAGCGGTGGAGATGGTCCCCCCTGGGCATCGCAGCCCCGGTTCCTGCCATTCTGCCATGTCCCTGTTTGTGCCGCCGCAGCTGGGCTGGGCAAGGAAACTAAACCTGCGTCTCCAGCCCTGTGCGCTTTACTGGCAGCGGGGCGTTAAACAGATCCTCGGCCCTTCCTGAGAATGTGACGGCGTTAGGGAAGGATTAGAGGTGGGAAGGGGTGCTGCAGAGTGTTCTGACTGCAGCAGGTTTTTGTTAGCTTGTGTGTGTGTTGAAATGTGTAATGAGGAGCCTGAAGAATCACTAAAAATCCCACATTTCTCCTTGGTAAAAAGCCCTCTCCTGGTCTTCCTGGAATAAAGCTCTTCCAAGGTGGCCTCCCAGCAGGAAAGGAAAACCAGTTTGTCCTCCAGGCTGTTTGGGTTTTGTATCTAAAGTACACAGAAATGCCTTTGCAGTTACTGTTGGCGAATAACCTGACTTCTCCTTTCGGAGGGGACAGAGGAAATGTTAGGTGGGGGGTACTGCCTGACCAAATTTCCAGATGCCGAAATCCTGACTCACCACCGTGAGACTACTGGCCTGAAAAATTATGGAGCCTTAGCAAAAAATAGTGAGGCTTTTCCTTCCCTCTCTGATTTTTTCCATTTTTGCACTCTGTACACCAGTGACCTCCAGGGCTCAGCTGGGTGTGCTGGCTGACCCCACGGAGACCTGCACCCCAAGGTTCTTGTGCAGGCTGGAGCCCAGCTCATCCGAAACGCTTTGCACAAAGCTCCTGCGCACGGGTGAGCTCGGCAGGAGCCTGGAGCGGCTGCTCCCACTGAGTGAGATGCAGCAACGGGCTGTCAGCTGAGCACCACGGGACAGAGCTCCCCCTGAGCTCAGAGCCGAGCAGCCGAGGTTTTCCCAGCTCCGAGTGGCCTCATTTTTTATTTCAGGTGTTGCTTAGGGGGTCCGGAGCTGCCCCAGGGCACACCTCTGTTCTTATGGGCCAGCACCGCCGTCAGGACTCTGCATCGTGGCTCTGCCTGGTCCCTCCTCAGTCTGCCAAGCTTGTTGCTATCAAGATTTTCTCTGGCAAAACAGATAGTTTTATACCCCTGCTCACTCCATTCATTCCTGCGATGTTTTTTCATGGAATGAAAAATTTGCATATTCATGGCAGGAAGAAAAAGTCCCTGTGTCACTGGTAGGGGGAGAGGACGGGAGGGAGATGCCTGGCCCTGTGCTAGGTGTTCTCTCTCCCCTGTTTGCGGATGTCAAGCCTTCATCTCCTCATGCCCATCACCCCTAAGTCATAATCTTAATGCCTTTAACCGAAACTCCAGCTGTCACCGACAGCTCGTCCCTAAGTAGCTAGCAGGAGCCCAGAACAGGACGTCTCTCTCTCCCGTGCAGCCCCGACACCCTTAAGGACTTCAGGCTCGTGCAGCACTGGGGAAGATCTTGTTTGTAGTTTCTGAGATGGGGTTGCTGGGTGTGTGCTTTAGCCCTGGACTTTGCTCCCCTAACCTGGTCGGGGAGCCTGGAAGAAATGCTTCGGTACCTCCCGGGGCTGGCCTTGGGCAGGAGGTGTGCCTGTGCTTGGGCAGGAGGGACACCCCTGCCGTGACCTCTGCGCTTAGCAAATGTCGTGCAAAGACACCGTCCTTTGGTGTCTTTAGTCCTTTGGCCAGGGCTAAGCCAGCTTCAGGCTGGTTTGTGCCCAGCATCAGCGGCAGCCGTGGTGGGGAGAGCCTGGAGGGGGTCCGTGGAGGTTTGGGCAGCAGCAGGAGGCTCTGGCTCTCCGGCAGCGTTTGCGATCTCGGCAGCTGGTTCTGCTCTGCTCCCAGCTGGTGTGGAGTCAGGGATGGTTCTGCCCTCGGAGGCGGTCTGTACAGCTTTTCCTGGAGAGGCACGACAGTCTGAGGACCTCTGCTCCTACTGTGCCTATCGGCAGCACCAGCAATCCCCCAGGCTGGTGCTCAGTGTGTCTGAAGAAGTAACGTGTATCTGGAGAGGGGGGAAATTTAAAAAAAAAGGCCATTGTGGCAATGGCAGCCCATGGTTTGGGATCAGGTTTAGCTTGCTCTGCTAGGAAGGGAGCATCCTACACTTCTGGGTGAGACCAGAGGCAGCCTCGGCTGTCTGAGCACGTTGGTCTGAGCTTCTTCTCAGGTCTCTGGGGAGCAAAAGGGAGATGCAGGACCTGCAGCATCCCCAGCATCAGCCAGCTGCAGAGCTACTGTCGCAGGATGTCTGGGACAGGCCTCCGAAAAAGGCAAAAAACGGACTGAAGATCTCCAATCCCCTGGGAAAATATTTCCAGACAGATGTCTATGGCAGCGGTGAGTGGGTAAAGGCAAGAAGCTCCTGCATTTTATTCCTTGCGTTGCATTTTTGTGACTTTTATATCCTTCACTGGAAATCAAATCACTTTATTACATCTGCAGCGAGCAGGCTGCCTCTTAGACCCTCTTCAGCAAATCCTCAGCTCTCACTGGACACATCCTAAAGCAGGACCATGAACTTATTTTTTTGCCCTACAGCAGCTTAACTTGGCCTTTCTAAAGCAAAGTATTGTGTTGAATCTTCACTTGCAGAGCTACATTTGGCTTCCTATATTTGATGCTCCATCTCCCCTGCGTTCCCATCCCGCTGCCTGAGGTCCCGGCTGCCCCGGCGAGGCTGGAGGAGCTGGTCCCCGAGCTCTGGAGAGCTGCTGCCAGCCGGGCACGGTGGCTTGTGCCTGTAATCCAAGCGTCGGGGAGGCTGAGGCTGGCGGACGGCTTGAGCCTGGGAGTTCTGGGCTGCAGTGCGCTGTGCCGAGCGGGCGTCCATGCTGAGACCGGCATCGATATGGTGGTCCTGGGGGAGCTGGGGGCCACCAGGTCGCCTAAGGAGGGGTGAACCGGCCCAGGTCGGAGACGGAGCAGGTCAAAGCTCCCGTGCTGGTCAGCAGCGGGATCGCGCCTGTGAATAGCCACTGCAGCACAGCCCGGGCGAGAGAGCGGGACCCAGCCTCTTTTGGCATCTTTTCCCCCCACAGATGTAACTATTAAAATGGGAAATGACGGGCGGCAGGATTTCCCATCGTGTTTCAGAGACCCTGCACACCTGCAGACCCCGCTCCAGACCGAGATGTGGCTCCAGCTCCCAGGAGCATCTCATTATTCCGCTCCATCGGGTATTTACTGTCACAGCTCATTTGTGTCCTCACCTCCGAGCTTTGCACTCTGGCAAATCAAGAAACTTTTCTCTACAAGGAGTGTTTCAGAGCAGGGAGCGGGACATCTCTTACCTGCTCTTCAGCAGATACTGAGCTGTCCTGGAGATAGAGCTCCCGCATGCACCTCCCTGGGCTTAAAATGAGCATCATGATGTGCTGCTCCCGGCTCGGGACACAAAGTCTGGGCTCCCTCAGCTGCTGAACCCACCCTGGGCTCTGAAATCTTCCCTGTCTCTCCATCCGCTCATTTTTAAACAGAATACAAGCAGCCCGAGGAGGTTTTCTCGGTTCCCCAGTGCCACGCTGTGGCCAGGCAGAGCCTGCGCAAGGTGATATCAAGGAATCTGCAAAAAAATAAAAAAAACAGCCGGGTGCTGGGCTTGTGCAGCAAGTCCCGGGGGGGTGAGACCGGTGGGTGGCGTGAGCCGGGGGGTCCTGGGCTGCAGCCAGCGGTGCCGAGCCCAGCGTCAGGGTGGTGGTACTGGGGGAACTGGGGGCCACCGGGCTGCCCAAGGAGGGGTGGACCGGGCTGGGCGGGAGCTGGAGGAGGGCAAAACTCCTGTGCGGGTCCGCAGCGGGACCCAGGCTGGGCGGGACGGGGGGTTTGGGTGGGGAACGGGGCAGTGAGGGAGCGGGAGCATCACACTGGGGAGCCCCAGCTGGGGCAGGGGAGCAGCGCCCGCAGCTCATGGGGGGGTTTCTCCAGGAGGAGAGAGGGGAACAGAGGGAAAAATGGAAATATTTCCACAAGGGGAGGGGGGAGACCCAGAAACGGGAATTTTAAGAAATTCCTTCATCACAGGTCCCCCAGCTGGACCCCACCGGCCAGCGAGCCCCGAATACGTGAGAAAAAAGAGTGACATTGTACGGGGGGGAGGGACAAGAGGGGGTCAGGGGGGGTGTGACGTCACGGGCAGGGCGGCACTAGGCGCGGCAGCGCGAGGCGGATTGTCGCCGGGCGCGGTGGCGCGCGCCTGTAGTCCCAGCTACCCGGGAGGCTGAGCCCGCCGGATCGCTTGAGCCCAGGAGTTCTGGGCTGCAGTGCGCTGTGCCGAGCGGGCGTCCGCGCTAAGGCCGGCATCAATATGGTGAGCCCCGGGGAGCCGGGGCACACCAGGTTGCCTAAGGAGGGGTGAACCGGCCCAGGTCGGAGACGGAGCAGGTCAAAGCTCCCGTGCCGGTCAGTAGCGGGATCGCGCCTGTGAATAGCCACTGCAGCGTAGCCTGGGCAACACAGAGAGACGCGGGTTCCTTTTGCCGGACCCGCGCCCCCCCCGGATGTATTTTGGGCCCCTCCGGAGCCCCCCGCGCCCCGGACACACACCGCCTCCTGCTGGACGGTGCCGGGAACGCGGGAGCTGCCCGCTGCCGCCTCCTCCAGCTCGGCGCATGCGCAGGAGGCGGCGCGGTCGCGGGTCGCAGAGGATTGACCCTGTGCACCGCCCGTAGCGGGTGTTGGCGCAGGCGCGCGGCGGGGCGGCCGGAGCGGGAGGCGGCGGAGCCATGAAGTCCCGCTTCAGCACCATCGATATCCGCGCCGTGCTCGCCGAGCTCCGGCAGAGGTACTGCTCCGTCCCCCCCCGGGCTGTCCCGCGGTGCGGGGACCGCTTCCGCCCGCTGCGACCCTGAGGAGCAGGGCCCGGCCCGGCCGGTGGCGCCTCACCCCTCAGCGGGGCCTCGGTCACCTCAGCAGGGCCCGGCCCGGCCGGTAGCTCCTCTCTCCCCTCACGGCCGGGCAGGTGGTGCCTCTCTCCCCTCAGGGGGCCTCAATCACCTCAGCAGAGCAGGGCCCGGCCGGTGGCGCCTCTCTCCCCTCAGCAGTTCTGCACTGTCCTGTTCTGGGGTGATTCCCCCCCCCTCCTTGCACACAGACTGCGTGACTCCTCTGAGGAGCCCAGCCCCACGCTTTGCTGGATGGTGGGCTGCCGCTCTCTGACCCGTGCTGTGGCACCGTGGGGCCGCACAGGTGCTGTCTGATGCTGCCTGAGTGCCCCCAGCACACCTTCTGCCACAGAGCACTGGGGCCTCTCCACTTCACCTGTCAGACTGTCAGGGAAGGCCTGGTGCTCTTGCTTCCCCCATCTTGTCCTGCTCCTGTCCCCAAGCCACTCCCTGGGGAGCAACTGGGTGCTCTTCCTTTCCTGTTTGCCTGGGGAGGGTGCTGTGGTCTGTCATCTACTCTCCCACCCAGTGGAGAAGCTCTCATGCTCCTCACATCCATGCCTGTGGACCTCTCCTACCCTTCAGCTGTCCAGGGCAATCTGCCTCACACTGAACAAAATTACGAGATCGACTCTCCTAAGCCATTTCTGTGCTCATACTGGGACTACTAGTGCCCTATGCTGGCAAAGGGCTACCCAAATGACGCAGAAGTTAGCCCAGAGGACCACAGTGCTCCAGGATAACCAGTAAATTTTGCATCCCTGCCACAAAGAGCAGTGCCTGCAGGAGCCAGCAGCGTGGCCTCCATCCTGTGCTGGAGAGTCAGAAGCTGTCTGGTTGCATCTTGGGTGTCCGCAGGGGCTGTTCCTGCTTCAACTTATTTATCTTTTTGCACATAGCGCTTTCTCCGTCTTCTGGTTGTTCAGCTTCCAGTTCACTCCATTAATATTCCTTTGCTGCCTCTTTGGTTGCTGCGTGGTAATTTATCATAACTTGCACTTCTGTATAGTTTAATTATCACTGGGATTTTTTCAGCCGCTCGTGTGGTTTGTGTATCGTATTCTCCAAAGCGTGTGTTTTCTTTTTGACAGCTTGCTGGGAATGAGAGTAAACAATGTTTATGATGTGGATAATAAGACATATCTTATTCGCCTTCAAAAGTAAGAAATTCTTTAAATGTCTTTATGCTGTTACTGTACATGTGAGAACTAGTTTTTTTTGTATGTATGTAATTTCTGTTGACAGTTTTCTGACTGGTTTTCAGTGAAATTCTGTTGTTCTTTGAGAAAGTGCAGTAATTTTTACCCAGGAAGTTCTTGGGAGATAGCATATGAAATGTGAAATGCTGCAGAAAATATACAAAAGTCAGCGCTATGGCCTTTGCTAGTTTTGGGAACAGTGTTTTCTGTAGATAGTGTGCCTCTGGTTTGTGGTGCTTTGGTCTCATTCCAGTGCAGACTGGCATGTGGTGGGGAGGGCTGCTGGCGTGCCAAGTGGTGAGTTTTTATTTTGTTAACAGACCAGACTGCAAGGCCACGCTGCTGCTGGAATCTGGGATACGCATTCACACGACGGAGTTCGAGTGGCCAAAAAACATGATGCCATCTGGCTTTGCAATGAAGGTAAAGTAACCTACGGTTTCTTTTTAAGAAGATGACTGGATATCAGAAACCAGTGTTCATGTTCTGTCCTTGGAGACAGAAGAAGGATTTGCCTGGTGGGTCCTGATCAAGCGGGTGACTGACGACAAGGGGAGAGCTGGGTCTGAGGTCACGTTGTTGATGTTCAGTGCCTGACACAATGAAAATTTAAATTTATGAAGAGTAATATAAATCTACTGGACATTTTCTGGAACACCTGGACATCTTTGAATTTTACTCTAGCAAAATCCTTGTCATTCCAGTCGGATTGTCCAAATTTTTAGGCTGTGGGCACAGCACCTATATGTTTTAATAGAGTCCTGCTGTTCAGGCTGCTGGGCTTTGTCGGTTCAGATCCTGTGCAAGCTGCAGGCAGATCTGCAGGGATGCAGCCTGAGTGCTGACTCACACGGCTCTGCTTAGCCCACCACCTCTGCAGGCAGCCTCATTGAAATGACTTGGCAAAGATTCTCCAGGGTGGCTTTCCACGGCGTATATGGTGCAGGGATAATCCCAGTTCCCTTTGGAAAATAAATCCTTTGAATTTTAACTAGCTGCTCACTTGTTGAGCTAAACAGATAACAGTTTTTAGTGGCAAAAAAGGCTTAATGTTAAGAGTCTGGAATAATCATATAACCTATAAATATCAATATTTTGCCAAGAGCTGTTTTGTCCCTGTATTACCAAGATCAGTAAGGTTAAGTAAGAAGTGGTCAGTGTCACAGGAGGGATCTGTAACTAAGAACGTATTTCAGGTAAAATGTCACAAGCAGATCTGTTTGCATCATCTCACAGACATTTTCTCCGTTACCGACAGTGCCGTAAGCATTTAAAGACCAGAAGACTCGTCAGCGTAAACCAGCTGGGTATAGACAGAATTGTGGACTTCCAGTTTGGAAGCGATGAAGCTGCTTATCACCTCATCATCGAGCTGTACGACAGGGTGAGTGCAAAGCTCCAAGCCTGGCCTCTCGAAGCAAGCACGTGAGCGTGGCCTTTGCTGATGGTCGCCTGTGGTGTGCTCGCAGGGTAACATTGTCCTGACAGACCACGAATACATCATTTTAAACATTCTGAGGTTTCGCACAGATGAAGCGGATGATGTCAGATTTGCGGTTCGGGAACGATACCCCGTCGACAGTGCGAAAGCGCCTGCACCTCTGCCAACCTTGGAAAGGTAATTGCTTTTAGATGGTGTATGTATTGGAATAAACCCAAATTACTTGGAACTGTGAAAGGCAGCATGTCTTTGGATAGCTTTTCACATATTACAAGTCATTTTGCACTTCTTTTTTTAAAACACAAAATGTTTTGTAGCTTCTAAGCGATATGATGTAGTCTGAAAACCCATGAAACTCCCCATTATCTTTTGCAGGTTAACTGAAATAATATCAAATGCACCCAAAGGGGAACAACTGAAGAGGGTTCTTAACCCACATCTTCGTAAGTAATTGTGTTTTATTAGGAAATTAAATGGGGTCAATATGCGTTATGTTCAGATGATGCTGAAAATTTGAACAACTTCATGCAGTCTTTTTTATAAATGTTGTTCATGACAGGCTGCTATTGTGTGGGTTTGTAAAACAACAGAAAACCTAAGCCTTTGGAAAGAGAGTGGATTTTTTTGATTCCAAGCTAACTGCTCTCGCTGGTCTCTCCTGCCTGAATTTGGGACCGCGACTCCCTTGCTCTCCCCAGCCGTATTTTCACAGCCCTGCCTTGTTGAAACACTTCTCATAATTTCAGGGTGAATACAGATTTCATTGTGAATGTTTTCTACAGCTGATGCTTCATTTTTTTTTTTAACCGCTTATGGAGCCACTCTCATTGAACATTGCTTTATATTNGGGATGTTTTACAACAATCCTGTATGGAAGATTTATCATCAAAGTTTTCTTTATCTATAGCAAACACAGCGGGAATTTGATGCAGTAGCAGCTTTACATTTATTGGGAAATTATGGATTTGGGTAGTAAAGTCAGAATAGATTTTTCTGTAACCTTGTTTTTCTTGTGTGCTTTATATGTGCCATCAAAGAAAATGAGTTTTTACTTCCTACTGCATTATGGTGCTGTAATCATTCAGCTTTGTAACAGACAAATAACTTCTCTCAGCTACTTGTTTATGATTTGCCTCTGCAGTTTTATTTTTATAAAGTGCTAGCATCTGAGTAGTCTTTTTTTTCCTGAAACTTGAATAATTATGTTTTAGAATTACCTATATATATTTTTTTATTGATTAAAAAAACCCCAAATGTAAAATGTGTAGTGAGGCTCCTGTTTAAAACGAACAGTAATTGCTGTGGTGAAGCCCCAGGGTGAAGGCTGTCTGCTGCTTTATTTTTGAGACGTGCTGGAATCCTACTTCAGGTGGTTAGGTGGGACTGGCTGCTTCAGGCATTTCGTTGGAAGAGCAGTTGCCTGGGCCTTTTGTTGTTTTGCTGTCGTGCTATGTTTATATAAAAATATCTTTCTGTTCTAGGTGTTTTAAAATATTCCTCTCCTCCTCCCCTCTCTCTTTAGAAAATATTGAAAAAGTGCTTGCTGCTTTAGAGAAAGCAGAAGAATATATGACACTAACTGACAACTTCAGTGGAAAGGTGGGTCTCAGCGGGGCAGCGTCGTTATCAGTTAGGCAGGAACAAAATTAGGAATTAAACTGGTGGGGGGGTGTTGTTCAGCACATGCTTGTTCCTGGTGTTACCAGCTACAGATTTGATTCTGTGAGCTTGCGCTGCAGATAGTGATGGGGAATAAAAATTGCTTCCTTGCGCTGGATGTGCAGCAATTAAATAATTTACGAGCAGATTATGTAGGTCCTATGAGAATTGCACGTGTGCTTTAATAGCAGGTGACACTGCTCTGCACATAAACTGTGTGTTTGTGTGATAAGCTGTATGACAGTTCTGAGGTTTGTAGGAGAAGATCACCTTTTTTTTCCGGAAGAAGTTGGGAGTCAAGACAAGCAAGCGGTCAGGGCTTTACTTAGTCAATCACATTGCTTCTGCCACAGAGTCTCCCTGCTGGAATGATTTACTGTCTTGTGCTGATTAGCACCTAAAACTTGCTGCCTTGTCAAGATAGGGCGGATCCTTTTCAAAGACAAATGCTGATGACATATTTATGTATTCTTTAGGGTTATATTATCCAGAAAAGGGAGAAAAAGCCAAGTCTGGAACCAGATAAACCAGCAGAAGATATCTACACGTAAATATTTGAAGTATTTATTTATTTTTCTACTAGTCTGCATAACATAAATTAGTTTTCAGGTGATAATATCAAATGTGTATTTTACAGATATGAGGAATTTCATCCTTTCTTGTTTTCTCAACATTCAAAATGTCCGTACTTGGAATTTGACTCATTCAATAAGGTACAGTGCTTTTGCTGATGCTGTACTTAAGTGCTTTAATTGACTGATGCTAAAAAGAGTAACTAAAATATAGTGCAAAGCTGTTAATTAAAACATAGACTGTGGAAGAGGTGATTAATTTTATGGATAAATGTTTCATGCAGAAAAGGCCAAGTATAAAACAGGGCCTTTAGGCTACTGCTGAGCAGCGTTGTCTTTATTAACTCAGATCCTGTGGCTGAAACACGGCATGCGGCCCTGAGTGCGGGCGCGTGTTGAACCTGTAACGAAGGTGCTCTTATCAGTCCTGGTCATGCACGTCAGCGGAGAGTTCAGACGCTGAGTTATTGCTGGAGGCAAACAGTCGTCACAGTCACCATGTTTATACTTTTCCGATTACTACTTTGAAAGCTGCAGGCACATGATTTAGTATTTCCTTGAGTGGTGTCCTTCCTGGTCCTTGACTCATTAACATCTGAAATCATTAATCACGTGTTGTTCCTGACCTTGATCTCCAGAATTCCCATTTCACTTTCCTACCCTGCTTCCTGGCTGAATTTCTGCCATCTCCTTCACAGCACTGGTGATCTAAGCAGCCTAAAACCTTCCTCTTTTGTTTTACGCACATAGTTTGGCAACTGGAACACCAGGAGCAGTTCTTAGGCATACTTTCCAGGATTTTTGTGGTTTGTGTGGTTTTTTTTTCTAACTGACCTATTGAAGCAGGAGGAATTCAGGGCAGACGTGTCTGTCACTGCAATCATTTAATCTGAAGAGCACACAGTGTCAAACAGCAGCTTCCTTTTCATCAAAATGTGGGCCATAGTTTGGCCACTGATTTCCTTGTGTATAGCCCCTGATTTGCAATGAGACAGACTCTTGAATGTCTTTGCTGAACTCATCTCGTGCGAAGGTGAAACGGAGGAAGTTACTGAACCCTGGTTTGGCATCTGTCTCCTCTTCTAGTGCTTTGCAGCCACCTCTCGAGCAGAACCTCTCCGCCTGCTTGTTCCTGGTAGAAGTTAGTGCCACTTGGAGATTCTTAAAACTGATTTTCTCTTGCAGGCGGCAGATGAGTTCTACTCCAAGCTAGAGGGACAGAAAATTGATATGAAAGCATTGCAGCAGGTACGCTCTCATCCGGGAGCGGGGCGGCTGAGGTGGCTCCCTGAGCTTCAGAGGCTTCAGTTGGTTCCTGTAGCCTGGGGGGGAGGTGTCGTGCCTTATTTTTGCCATGGAAATGCTTAGTCAGTGGTCAGGGAGGAGATTTCAAGACAAGAACAGTTGGTTCTGCTTGGAATACAAGTAATAACATTAACAGCAATATTTTGGAGACTCTGCGTCTCTTACGCTGCTGTATTTTTCTGTGCTGGAATGCTCTGTTGAATGTCTTGCAGTGATGAGGTGATGCGATGCCATTTGTATATATTTTTTTGCATCTTTCTTATTTTTGAAAGGAAAAACAAGCATTGAAGAAACTTGAAAATGTCCGTAGGGATCACGAGCACAGACTAGAGGCTCTTCAGCAAGCTCAGGTAAGACTGAGGTGGTTTTTTTAGCGAAGAAGATACGGAATGTTTCTTGAAGAGTTGTACGTGCTGGTCTGCATGGCTGCGGTCAGCGTTAGATCCCAAAGTGGAGCCTTCTGTTGTCGCTGAGTGTGCTTTAACCCTTCAGTGGGGGCTCTGCTCCCTTACGAGTGCTTCTGCCTCTCTTGCCAAAATTTGCTCTGCTGGCAGGAGTCAAGTTGGCTGTTGTCCCTTCAGTGCCATTCTTGGGTTTCATCTCAATATTAATTACGACTTTTTTTTTTTTTTTTCCCCAAACTACTGCCGAGTGTGTGTTTAGCTTCAATGGGTATAAATTTTTTTCTTTCCTTAAGGAAGCTGACAAGATAAAAGGAGAACTTATAGAAATGAACTTGGAGATGGTTGACCGAGCCATCCAGGTGGTCCGTAGCGCGTTAGCCAACCAGATAGACTGGACAGAGATCGGAGCCATCGTTAAAGAAGCTCAAGCTCAAGGAGACCCCGTTGCAAATGCGATCAAAGAATTAAAGCTTCAGACAAATCATATCACAATGCTGCTGAGGTGAGTGCGTTGCATATGTGAGCTGATAGGAGGCAGGTATCTTTTTAGCGTGTGCATTTTTATTTAAATTATTCCGTTTTTCTTACAGCAGCATGGAGGGAACGTAGTTCTGTGAGCAAAGAGGGATGCCTCCTTTTTTGCTTTCCAAAACAATAGTGATTTGGTTACTGTAATAGCTTTTGATTTAGTATTTTTAGAGTCTGACTCTATTCTAAATGATTGCAAGGTGTCCTAAAGCAGTATAGGCCCAAAGCTCCTGTCTGTCCATCAGCAGTTAACTCTCTCGGATTCACTCTTCTTTGACCTAAAATTCCCATGAGATCCCGCCCCTTTGGCTGCTGCTGACTGCGGACGGCAGTCGGTGAAAGGCTGGTGCGAGCTGCCAGTTTTGATGCTGGTTCTTGCAGAAGTCCTGATGCGGGAGCTGGCAGTGGCTTTAAAAATCTGATCTGACACTGTATCAGGGTGTTAGAGACAAAGAAACAAGAATTTCTTTTTTTATAGCTAGAACTTTTGGTATGAAAGCTGTGATGCAGCAAAATTAATTGATGAATTTTTAGTTACCTTGCTTTCAGAAATGTATAGAATAAACTTGGTTTTGGGAGTGAGCTCTCTGTTGGCAGCTGTGTCATCAGTCTCTCTTCTCCGTCTGTTTTAGCAGCGAGTAATGATCACTTTAATAAAACTGCGCAGTCAGTCCACAAAACGTTGAATCCTTAGTACAGACGACTACGGAGATACATTTTCCTTTCTGAAGAACATTATTTTATGCTGATCCACTACTTCTTGCTGCACAGACATAGTCCAGCTGTATCAAGCAGGATTTAATGTCTGAGTGAGAAGCAAATACAAATCCAGCTGGTGTGTGCTCAGCATACCTCTTTGAAAAGCGTGGAGCAGATATTTTCTGAAGTTTTAACCCAGCACATTGCCGTCCTGTTCGCTGAGTCCGCGTGGTGATGTAACTGTTCTCATGCAGCAGTCACACACAGAATGTCTTGGGTTTCTCTTGCTGTATGAAAGCAGATCTTTGGAACTGTTCTTCATTCTAAGTCTAGATTTTCCTCTAGGTCGATAGCATGGATGTGTGTCTTTTGATAGAAAAAATTGCCCTGGAAAATGTCACTTCCTTGGACTGGAAAAGTTGGGCTCTTTATCTCCTGCTTTTGTTTTCTTTTTTCCCCCAAACTTTGGCTGACTCCAAGACATAAACAGGCTTGCACGTCAGGCATCCTGGGGCTTTCCTGGGCTGCACAGTGAGAGTGGTTTAAGTGTTCCTTAGGCTGTTTCCAGTCGTCATGAGAGAATAGAAATAAGAGGGCATTGCACTAAGGGTAAAAAAAATAACTTGTTCTCTTATCTTAAATCATGTGATGTCATGTTTTTAGGAACCCGTATGTGTTATCTGAAGAGGAAGAGGAGGAGGAGGATGCTGATGTAGAGAAAGAAGAAACAGAAGAACCAAAGGGAAAAAAGAAAAAAAATAAAAACAAACAGTTGAAGAAACCGCAGAAAAACAAACCGTCGCTAGTTGATGTTGATCTCAGTTTGTCTGCGTATGCCAATGCCAAAAAGTAAGGTTTACGGTAATGCGTGCTTTGGTAGTAGACGTTGCTGTAAAGAAAAGTTAGAAACGGAAATGGGCAGCTTGCCCTGAGCTCTAGGACGTGCATTTTCTTGGTCCAGACTATAGCTCAGCATTGCCTAGCAGCTAGTCTCTAGCTATCACATGAATTTAATTTTGCACAGTGACACATGGAAAAAAATCGCTACTTTTGCCCCACATGAACCCAAACATGGTGCTCTGTCTGTCTGAGGAGAGCACTTACTTCATCTGGCTGCTTTTCTCAGGTGAAGGCTAAGCTGAAGATCAGGGCTAAAAAAAAATAATCTCAAAACTGAGTGCTACTGGCAAATGTCGAGGGCTGTGATGGGTATATTCTGAAAATGAGTGAATCTGCGGGGATTTCAGATACAAACTTGTGTTTCGCAGGTACTATGATCACAAAAGACATGCAGCTAAGAAAACTCAGAAGACAGTAGAAGCTGCAGAAAAGGTAATTTTTTTTCTTTGTTTTTGAAAGAGATTTAAAAGCAAAGTCCCTGCCACTGATAAGTGGGAAATCCTAACTTGGTCTGGGTAGTGCTAATGAGACGCGAAAGGTAAAACCAACCAACCAGGGTTGTTTCCCTGAGCTCTGAAGGATTGCAGATCCCTGCTGCGTTTCCACCAGCAGCATTGTGAACACGTAGGAGAGGTGCGAGGTGGAGATACTGACAGACCAGGAGGAGTGGATAATCAGTGGAAAACCTTACGACCAAAGAGCTTTGCAGGGGGCAGCTATCCTGGGTAGAGATTTAGGAAGATTTTCGGGCAGCTATCTTACGTGTGCGTGCAGGGAATGTGGAGCCTGCCCTCCGGAAAAGTTCCGAGACATTTCCTCCCAACTTTCCTACTGTTCAGTTACGAGTTGTGTGGTTCCTGTGCTGCAGACTGTGATGGTGCTTTCTGTCTAAAATAGGCATTTAAATCGGCGGAGAAGAAGACGAAGCAGACGTTGAGGGAAGTCCAGACAGTTACCACCATTCAGAAGGCGAGAAAGGTCTATTGGCAAGTACAGTGTCCTTGTGGCTATTGACTGTATGACGAATGTGCGCAAATTCAGAACGACTGTGTCGGGCTGAGTTTTCCCTGGGTTAGGAGTGGAGCTCATGATGATTTCTAAGCACGACACTTCCTATTGAGTCTTCTTCCAATTGCTGCTTGAAGGCGCTGGCCTGATCCTGTTTGTGCCTTTGCCTGGAAAAGTTACTTTTGGTGGACATGGGCTTGGAGTTTTTTTGCTTTTAATGCAGCTAGGAATATGGGTTTAGTAAAAACAGGGAACTTCACTGTTACTTTCTGGCAGCTCTGAGAAATAGTAACAGTAGATTTAAAAAAAAAACCAAAAAAAAACAAAAAAAAACCCCAAACAAAACCCCAAAGCTTTTTGTAGTATAATAACTGTATTATTAAAATAAAACTAAATAGGAGGACTTTTGTTGGATTTGTCCCGTGCCCCAGGCATATGGATGGATGTAGAACTATTTCCAGTGTACTTTGCAGGGTGCAGATGCTGAGATGGATATTCTTCGGGTTTTGGATGTAAATACCTTTGGAATGTTCTGTTACAAGGATTTTTCACACAATGGATTGCTGTCATTTGGCAGGTTTGAGAAGTTCCTGTGGTTCATTAGTTCTGAGAATTATCTTATTATTGCTGGAAGAGATCAACAGCAGAATGAGGTGATTGTCAAGCGGTATCTTAAACCAGGTGAGCGTCCGATTAATGGAGTATATCGGTTTCTCTCTTTATTTTCCAGTTTTTTAAATGTAAAAGAATGACACGGGAAGGTCCCTCTGGTTTGTTCTTAAGTTAAAAGGGGACTTTGGTGCTGGGGAGTCCCAGAGCCTGTGTGTGCGTTGTCCGTGGATTGCTGGGGGCTCTGCTGGGGGAAACTGGACTCTCCAGTAAGCGTAGGTTGGGCTCCCGTCAGGAGCAAAGGAGCTGATTCTCCCTGGAGCAACTGGGATGGACTGAAAGGCTTCTGCATCCTCTTCCCATCCTGCTCCTCGCAGCCAAAGTGGCTGTTTCCAGCTTGTTACAAACCTTCACCTTCGCTTGAGGGATCTGTGCAGTTACCATGTGTGTGACCAAGTCGAGTCACTTCTTTTCCAGGGGACATATACGTGCACGCCGATCTCCACGGAGCCACCAGCTGCGTGATCAAGAACCCCTCAGGTACCTGGTGTGGGGCTGATGCCGGGGCTCGTAGAAGCCGGGGGGCACATAAGCAGTTCGGGTGCTGCCGGAGGGCGCTGATCCCAGCAGAGGAGCGTTGACGCGATGGGATGGATCTCGTGGGAGAACACCGTTGGGTGTTATTTTGTAGGGGAACCCATCCCTCCACGAACACTGACGGAGGCAGGCACGATGGCCTTGTGTTACAGCGCTGCCTGGGATGCCCGCGTTGTCACCAGTGCTTGGTGGGTCTCCCACAACCAGGTAAGGACACTGGTGCACAAGCTTTGCGGGCAGAACATCTGAAGGGATGGAGACGAAGGGTCTGCGTGGGAACTGATGAAACTTTTGTCTCTGATGCTGTTCCTTGTGGGTTCTCCGTGACTCTGCCGCACTCGGGGCCGGGGTGGAGGGGTAACCTCTGAAATGACATGCCTGTGACAGAGGAAATGTTGCAGGCTTGGCTTCTTACTAACAGAGGGGAAGGAATTCTATTGAAAATTGAGTTTTCTTTTTTTTTTTTTTTTCAAATCTGGGCTTCTGGGTTGTGTATTGCCTGCAGTCTTGCTGTGCTTCTAATCAGGGTGGAGAGGTTACGCTAAACTGAAGGTTGCAGTGCCTGTAGTGTTCTTATTTCCCAAATAACCCAGTTACTCCCCCACGACTTCTAGAACATAGTGTGAGATTGACTTGCAACATCTCTTGGGAAAAGACCTGACAAAGGACAGGGAGAACCCCTCGGAAGCAGAGTCCTTCTGCAAACCGTGCCCAGGAGTTAAAAACGCAGCTTGCTTGGGCGGTGCTTTTGTTTGTGCTGTTAGTACACAGCGTGGCCGTCTGTGACAGATTCTCTTTATAGCGTATCGTGATTTTTTTTAGGTTTCTAAGACTGCACCTACAGGAGAATACCTCACTACTGGAAGCTTCATGATCCGAGGTGAGCCACAAAGGAACAGTGAATTGGACTTCAGGCATTTTGTCTGGAGATTTTGTGCTGTCCTGCGGTGGCAGCCACCTGAGCCGTCCCCTCGCCGCGGCGGTTGACAGATCCCTCTTCTGCACAGCTGTCGGGAGTGGTTCAGACGGAGTATCAGGCAGCTGCAGCAGCATTTCTAGCTGAGGCCCTGGACAGATTGTTAGCTAAACTGCTTTGGAGTTTCTTCTGTTCTCTTGTCATCCAAGAGATAGAGCAAGCCCCAGTGTAATTTTTTGGTGGCCTAAAGCCTCTAATAAAAAATGAATTTTAAAATTACATCATGTAACATAGCTGTTAAACCCCCTCATGAGGATCTGCCTTTGTTTTTCAGGGAAGAAGAATTTTCTTCCGCCTTCGTATCTGATGATGGGCTTTAGCTTCTTGTTTAAGGTACTGCTTTCTCCATGCACCTCCCGCTGCCTTTTGTAATTTGGTTTGAGCTGTAGGCGGCTTATTTTCTGGTTCCTGCTTATCAGTACGTTCCACTTCTTTTCCCACTGGGACAAATCCCATGAAGTGCTATTCACTGAAAATTACTCTGCTTTCATTTCCATTTTTCCCCAGTTTGCACTGTCTTGATTTAAAACAAACAGACCCTGTGAACGTTACTGCCTCTGCTGGATTTTCATACCAGCTCTGCTTGAGGCACGTGCGTGTTTAGGGAGTCTGCTGGTTTGGGTCTCTCCCCACTCTCTAGATGGTCAGACTTGGGTTTCAATGTGCTGGTTTAGGTTTTTTTGCCTTTTGAGTGGCAGGAAGTGTTCAAAGGGGAAGAATAAAGCTGAGTCAGGTGTTCTCTGGGCTCACGAACATCAGCGGAGCTAACGTAGAGGCGCCTGTGTTGTCAGGTGGATGAAAGCTGTGTTTGGAGACACCGAGAAGAAAGGAGGATCAAAGTCCATGACGAGGATCTGGAAGCGGTTTCCAGCAGTGCCAGTGAGCTGGCGGCCGAGGAAGTGGAGCTCTTGGGTACAGTGGATGTGACGGGTGCTGTGAGCGCTCCCGACAGCCGGGACTGTTGGGGGTTTGGGATTTAGTGCCCTGCCCTGCGTTACGGGTCGGTTTGGTGTTTCTAATGGGAACTGTGTTTTCCTCACCTGTGTGCACAGAAGGAGGAGACAGCAGCAGCGAAGAGGAGAAAGCAGAGTGTCAGGAAGCACCAGAGGAGACAGAAGCCGTGTCGGAGACCAGTCGTGACGAGGGCGTTGCTGACCTTGACCAGGGCAGAGCAAAGACACCTCCTGCGCCAGAGGGTGACTCCGAAGAGGAAGATGGAGAATCTGAAGTGGAAAATCTGGACTCAAAGAGTGAAGTGAAGGAGGAAGAGGTAAATTACCCAGATACAGCAATCGACCTGTCGCATCTTCAGTCTCAGAGGTAAGTGCAGAAGCAGCAGCTGCGTTTATCAGCCCCACCACGCACTGATTTTGCTCCTCAGGAGGTGGCTGCCCCCATTTTCTCCTTGGAGCTGTTCAGACCTGAGAAACTGAGTCAGGAGTTGTTTCTGCTCTGCCAGGCGGGTGCAGAGTTTCTGCTCTGCTGTCCTGTGGCTGCGAGATGAGCTCATCTCCCGGTTGTCCCTGGAAATGGCACTCCTTAGGAGATGGGACTGAGTGGGTGGGAAGAGACAGCTCTGCAGGGAGTGCCGCAGCCGAGCGGGGTCTGTGCATGGCAAGCTGAACATCAGGGGTTCCTTCAGCACGTTCTGTACCCAGGCTTTGTGGCTTGTTTGTGTGTGTGCGTGAGACAAGCTGGCAGAGATCTGAAGGCTTGTTTTGTAAACTGAACCCCGGTGTTGCTGCCCTTTTCACTCACCAAAGCCGCGGTTTTCAAGAGCTAGAAAGCTGAAGACGGTGCAGCCAAGTTAGCCAGTGTCTGGGCTGAGCTGCTCTGCATCCGCTGATGAGCTCCACTTTGATCTCCCCACAGATCCCTGCAGAAAATCGTCCCCAAAGAGGAAGAACCCACCTTGGTAAGGTCCCAGCTCAGGTGTTTGGCAAAGTGCAGTGTGAGCTGCTGCTGGACATGGTGTGCTCTAACCACCTTTCACTCCCTAGAGCGACAGCAAGTCCCAGGGCCGAAGGCATCTGTCTGCCAAGGAGAGGAGGTGAGACCCTCCGCGAACGCCTCCTCCCCATTCCCGATCCAGGATCTGGGCGCAGGGCACGTCCTGCACCTCCCAGTTTGGGCTGGTCCGTGCCAATTGTCCGTCCTGCGTTTCCACTGTGGGTCCTGCCTGTGGGATGGCGGCTGCTCCTGTCCTGTGGGAGTGCTGGTTGTGAACAAAGTTTCTTGTGCCCTTGTGGGCTCGAGGGCTTTTACCGAGGAGGGGTTATTGCCAGTGTACGTGCCTCAGGTTCCCCCGTAGCCCCATGGTGACGCTGGCAGGAGAGCAGCAGCCTCTTGTCACAACAAGAGGCAGGATGTCAACTGATCCTTTTCCTTAGGGAAATGAAGAAAAAGAAGCAGCAAAACGACTCTGAGAACTTGGAGCTGCCCGAAGAGAAGCAGAGAGAGACGGAGACGCAGCCTCCCCCTGCTCCCAATCCCGCTAAGGCTGCGCCGGCCCCTCAGCCCATCAAGCGGGGCCAGAAGGTAGGCAGGGGCCGGGTTTACCCATGGGTTGAGCTGTGGCCGTGCGAAGTGTGGACAGAAATAGCAGGTTTCTGTCAGATGCCCATGGCTGCCTGGCAGTGTTTGATTCCTGGTGGTTTCAGCACACGGTGCTTTCCTCGCTGGAACCACAGTCTCTCAGTTACTGGTGAACTGCTCTGAAAGGTCACCAGTAGGAGACCTGGAAGGAAAGTGCGTGTGGGGTCAGCGTGTAGGTGTTTGCGGCTGCAAAACTCTGCAAAAGTCATTGTTTCTCGAGCTGTTTGGGGTGTTTTCTTCTGCAGAGTAAAATGAAAAAGATGAAGGAGAAGTACAAGGACCAGGACGAGGAGGACCGGGAGCTCATCATGAAGCTGCTGGGGGTGAGCGAGGAGCTCTGCCTTCCCCTGGGGCGCAGTCGCGTGGGTCTGGCTCTGACCACCTCTGTGTGTAACCAGTCTGCAGGGTCCAACAAGGAGGAGAAAGGGAAAAAAGGGAAGAAGGGGAAGACGAAAGAAGAGCCGTCAAAGAAGCAGCAGCAGAAACCCAAGCCTGTGCGTCGTGGTGCTGGAGGGGGCAAGGAGACACTCCCAGCAGGAGTCCTGCTGCACGAGTCGCAGGACCCAGCCCTGGAGGAGCAGCAGGATGAGAAGGTGAGCAGCACACCTGCCTCTCCTCTCCTATCCGTGCGTCTGTCCCTTCTCACCCTCCCCCGTGGCTCTCCTGGCACTGTGCAGCTCCGTTCTGCCGGGGAGGCTGAGCGGCTCGTGCTGGTTTTGGGGCACTGTGGAGAACACGGGGAGCCTGCTGGTTTCAAGAAGCAGCAACAAGCCCTGCAGCAGCTCTCAGCACAGCTAGAACGCGGGCTCAGGGGAGTCCTGAGCCTCGCCAGGCTGCCGAGGAGCCCGTTAAGTCGATACCTCCCACTCGGTGCAGCTCAAACACAACTGAGCGCTCTCCAGGTCCGTTGTGAGTCAGTCTCTCTGAATCACAGCCCATCTCTCTCCTCCCAGCGTGGCGTGTGCCAAGCTAATGAAAGTTTCGAAAGAAATATTCCTCCCCCCACCCACGTAAAAGTTCTTCTCTTACCTTTGCTTGAAAATAAATTCAATTCTCTTTGCGGTGAGAATGTGGCTTTCTGTGTACTGCTGCTAATTTATTTTCTCCAGGGGCTGAGGTTGAAAAAAGCTCGTTTCAGCTCTGACATCTCCTTTGTTTGTGTGTGCAGGAGGAGCAAGACCAGGACCAGCCGGGAGCCGAGGTAAATGCTCGTCACTGAAACTCTGCTAAGTGCTGAGAAGGGTTTATTCTGCTTGGAGCTGGCAGGCGCCGCTGCGGCACGCAGCTCCCCGTGAGCAGGACCCGAGGCACAGGCTGTCAGCGGCCTGGGTCACGTGTGAGCTGTTAGTCCCCATCCTTGCCCAGGACTGACCCCAGCTTTCTTGTATTTTTTAAAAAAACATAATTTTTTAATTTTTTCCTGTTCTGCTTGTCATAGAAACTGGGGGCTGGCTAAACTGAAGTTCGTCCCTTGCTCTTTGCTTCTGGAGGTGTTTGCACCCCCCAGTAACAGTGGCTCTGGGCTGGAGGATGGCACAATGCGACGCAGTGCAAGTTGTTCTTCAGTTTAGAAATGTTTATATATAGAAAACTGCTTCACATTTTTCTATCCTCGGTCTGTGGGTGTTGCCCAAGGCTGGAAAGAAGTTGATTTCTTTAAATTCTTTAATGAAGGAGGTTAACGGTTGGCTGTAGGGAGAAGCTGTCGGTGACCCTGTGAAGATGGGACGACATTTGGGGAGTCCCACTTGGGTCATTCAAAACCCAGACCCATCCTGTTTGAAATGCTGTGATTTTAATAATCAGAGGTGGTTGGTAATGAGCCGTGGCTGGGTAGTTCACTGCCAGGGAAGGGATAAAGCTAAATTCAGTACGTCCCAGTAACCCCAGCATGAGATCCAGCACACGGTACCCCTGGGATTGCAGCTGGCAGGGGGGAGACCCTTCAGCCCCTGCCCCAGTGCAGCCAGGAGGTGGGGGTTGCAGCGCCGCTGTCGGGTCTCCCAGCGAAGCTCTCTGCCCGCTCAGGAAGGCGAAGCGCTGCTGGACTCGCTGACCGGCCAGCCGCACCCCGAGGACATTCTGCTCTTCGCTGTTCCCATCTGTGCTCCCTACACGGCCATGACCAACTACAAGTAAGTCGCGACACCTTCTGCGGGAAGCCTGCACGGGCCCAGGGGAGCCCGCGTCCTACTTACAGAAACTTTTTCTTTTGAAAGGTATAAAGTCAAGCTCACTCCAGGCACCCAAAAGAAGGGAAAAGGTACGGTGTTAAAGCACCTGCATCCTTTTTGGTGCTCTACCTGTTGAAGCCAGCACGTTTTTAGACGCTGTTTCAATCTTTCTTTTGTTTTTACAGCTGCAAAGATTGCCTTGCACAATTTTATGCAATCCAAAGAAGCTAGCGCAAGAGAAAAGGACCTGTTCCGCAGCGTAAAGGTGAGGAGTTTTCTACGTAGTTTCTCTTTTACAAACGTAACAGCAGTAGCAAAGTGCCACTTTGGGGGTAAATACATCCACTCCCAAGCACGCTGCTGCTTTTTGCCAAGTGTTGTTTCCCAGCGCTGCTGGGGAAGATGTGCTGCTTCGGCTGGAAGGAGTCTTGAGAAATTACACTTCACCAGTATCACTGGGTTTCTTGATCTAAGATAAAAAAAAACCAAAAGCATCATCTTCAAGAAGTCCTTTAGTTTTTGGGAGGGGAAATTCCCACTCTGGCAGTGCGTGGAAAGGTTCAGGACGGGCTTTCACCTGCTCCTCTCCCTCGGCAAGGTGCTTACCGCAGGCAGCGTAAATTCCTGCCCAGCAGGAACCGAGAGCTGCAATTTCCTGTTTAGGTCTTTTCATTTCCTCCGTTTCCTCCTCAAATTGGCACCATCCCTCTGCAGCCCTCCTGTACCCGCCACGGGGGAGAGCGGCTGGTTCCTCGCTCTGCTCCTCTCCACCGCAGTCCCCTCGCTGCCTCTCGGGACTGTCAGCCCTCGGGTGTTCCTGTCTCCAGTAACCCCAGTGCTCCCCATTCACTGGGCAGCCCAGGCTGCTCTGGGACAGCTGCCTGGTCACTGATCAGAAACATGGGATAGCAGCAGAATTAATGGTGATTTTTCGTGGCACTCTGCTAGAAAAACACAATTAATGGTTAATGATCTTGAAGGTGACGCCCAGGGAATTGCTGACCCAGCGCATTAAAGCCTTTCATGAATAAAAGATGGTGGAGAGCAGAAGCCCAACAGCCATCACCCTTATTTTTTGGGGGGGAAAGCTGGCAGAAAGGGGCACATCAGCTCCTGCCAGCAGACTCGGAAGCAGTAGCTGGAGTGAGGAAGACGTTCGTAAATTATTTTCTGCTGTGTTCAGTTTCTATCTTTAATGTTTTGCAGGATACCGATTTGTCAAGAAATATTCCTGGTAAAGTGAAAGTGTCTGCACCTCATCTCCTGAACAGGAAAAAGAAGTGATTCCCTCTCCCACCCAGACCGGCACTGCTGCACAGTCGGAATCCAGCACCGGCTGACGGGACGGACAGACAGACGGATCTACATGACCTGCTGTTATTTGACTGAATTTAGGCTCCATGGTAGCGGGCAGAGGAGGACCAGTTCCTGCACCATGGTTTCGATGGACTCTGCTATAAAAACATGCGAGTAAATTGCTGGCACTTGGTCAGTGACGTGATCTCACGCTGTTCGTTCTCTAACTCTCCTTCCCCAGCTGCTGGGCAAAGCTGTGCCTGAATTTGCTGCAGCAAAGCTCTGACGTTCAGTTTCTTCCTTGTACCCGCTGCGTTCCTCTGACGGGGACGTCTGGCCGGTGTAGGAGAGTTTCAGAGCCAAACACTTCCTTTGAGGACAGGCAGAATATTATTTTCCCCCAGATTGCCATCAGCTGCCGGGAGAGGGAAGGTGCAGCCCCGGCTCTGGCTCCCAACAGCGCAGCTGAACTGCGCTGCGTAGTTCTCACCCCGGGGAGGTGAGGAACGTGCAGGGAAGATGAGCTGGAGCCCGAGGGGCAGAATAAATCCCCCTGCGCTGTATCGACACCCCCCAGAGAGATGTGACACCGCAGCTGGGTGCTGAGGGTCTGCACCGCCCCCAGCGCTTACCCAAACCCCAGCTAGAGGTTACAGGAATCACAGTACAGGAATTATTTTGTTCTAGAAGTCAGTTTTTAATTTTTTTTGAGGACAGCTTAAACACGATTTCACCCGTTCCCCACAGCAGCACGGCCTGTCCCTTGTCCCCCATGTCACCTGCTGGGGCTGCTGACAGAGCGGAGTCGGTGAAGGGAGGCACTGACCCGTCCCACAGCCGCTGTTGGCGTGTCGTGGCTCCACAGGTTACAGACACAGCTGGGAACAGGCTCAAGCACGTTCAGTTACACTTCTCAGGGCAGAATATCTGCTACCTAAGGTTCACAATTGAAGTTCCACAACAGAGAGTTCCAAAAAAAACAAACCAAACCAAACTACAAACAAGCAGAGGAGTGGTGCTTTAACAGCTGAAGGTTTACGACAGGTTTGACAATGTACAATTTCCAAATTCCGCTTCTCTGACCCAAAGCATTTGTGGCAAAAAACGTTAAGCAGTTTCCTGACGCCGCAGATTAAACCAGGACTGCTCGCCCGTCACAGCAACTGTCAGCCCAAAGCCACGCTCCTCCTCGGTAGCCGTAGCGTGCCTCAGGATTTCCTGCACAACCACCACAGTCCTCAGGTCCCTGACTAGGGACTCCGTAACAAGCATTTCCACATGTGCACGCTCATCTTCCCGCTCAGGGCTGGCCCTCACACTCACTTCAAGGTGGACAAACCCAGAACTAGTTTTAGCTTCAGCACAGGATCCATCTCCACTTGCATTAAATACATTTATTGCAAACGTCTTTACACAAAAATAGGTTCTCTCTAGGCCATTCACATGCAACTTAAAGGCAAGAAGCGACTACCTACAACAATACAGAGATTTAACCTATACAGATGTCACGTTTGCCACACTTGGTAAGATCATTACATCTTAGAGCTGCTCGTCCGTGTGCAGCAGCTCCTTCAGAGGTGTCTGCACCACGGGGCTCAGGAGCCGGAGGTGTTGTTGCTTCCAAAGCGCTGGTTGACGCTGTGCAGCAAGTGCTTGGGGAGGCAGTTCCAGGAACTGGCCAGCATCTCCTTGAAGCAGATGACTGCTTCCAGGCACAGCCTTGGGGAGAGGGAAACACGGCCGGCGTTAGCCCGGGTTGGAGCCAGGGCTGCGGGGTCGGCTCGTTCGTTACAGCTAGTTAATGAGGGCTTGTTCGCACCCTCAGTGCCCAGTGAATCATAGAACCATCGAATCATGAAGGTTGGAGAAGACCTCAAGGATCATCAAGTCCAACCATCAACCCAACCCCACCCAACCCACTAACCCATGTCCCCAAGCACCACATCGACACGTTTCCTGACCCCCTCCAGGGATGGTGACTCCACCACTGCCCTGGGCAGCCTGTTCCAATGCCTGAGCACTCTTTCAGTGAAGAAATTTTTTCTAATCTCCAGCCTAAACCTCCCCCGGTGCAACTTGAGGCTGTTTCTGAAAGAAATGCTGCTCTTTCCTGTCCTAACTGGCTCCTCTTTCAGCGTTCTTTAGGGGGAGAAATGTTCTCCAGTATTTTAGGAATGTAAGAAACAGGTCTGGCTGCAACCCGGCACTACTTGCCTTAGATGGAGGCTCGACAGTTGAACGTTGGAAATGCTTTCTTACCTTACGAGAGATCGGGGTTGCAGAGAAAACACAAGTATTTCGTTACTGTGAGCCTGCGGAGGAAGGTGGAGAGAGAGAGAGAGGGAAGCGGTTTGGTTATGTGGGTTCACGTTATCACAGCAGGAGCCTGGAGAGGAAGGCAAATGGCACAGCTCTGGGGGCTGGCGGGGGGAGCAGAGGGGACTTCAGGTAAACGGCAACGGCAGCAGACGAGCCAAACACAGGGTTGCTCACCAAATCCTACCACAGGGGAGGTTATGGGCACTCGGGGAGCTACAACGACCACCTCACACAAACAGCCGGAGGGGAAAGGGTGCCCGAAGGGGCCAGGCTCAGACACAACCTCTCCTGGTGCTGTCAGAGTGGGGAGTGGGCTGGGGAGAGCCCCGGCCCGGCCTGGGAGCTACAGCCAGCACCAGTCCCCGCTCCGACTGTCCAAAAGCCAGACAGCCTTCGAGCCAACTGGTTTTTACAGACCTCGGGAGGGGCTAAGACCCCCGCTCCACTCAGCCTGTTCTCCCCAGGACTCCCCGGAGGCATCGCAGTGAAGAATTGCTTCTGAGAAGCACAGGGCGAAGCTAAAGAAGCCGCTGGGAGGTAACAGGCTCCAAGTGAAACACACGTGCGAGGGAAAGCAAGTCACAGTTTGTTTAAATAATGAATAATGGCCTGCTTTCTAGAAAAGCAGCAAAATATTTCCCCTTCAGGCTTTGTTTATGCACCTTTGTCAGTCCTCACAAGATCATGCTGCTGACTACGAGCATTTCATGTTTGCTGGAGTGAAAAGAAACCATGGCTCCTGCAGGAAGGGCCGGGCTGGACAGGAAGGGAAAAGCTCAAAATAAACTCACAGCTTTAGAATGGGCAAGTAAGTTGTTGGCACAGCCCCCAAAGACGATCACCTCTCCCTCTTCGCTTGCACAAGCGGTATGCCACAACCTGGAAACAGAAGTCAGCGCTGCATTAAACCAAAAAAACCAACCCACCCAAGAATGCACGTTTAGGATTTGTATTTAAAGTTCACACCTGCAAGTTTGCCGGTCCACCAGTACGCTTTGGATGTGACTAATTCACCAGGAGTTTATGTCCAGAGAAAGAAAACTGGTCAG
>VZTO01003529.1:51543-70357 GCA_013400615.1 Syrrhaptes paradoxus | reverse complement strand
CCCAAGCTATTCTATGGTTCTATGAAAAGCTGGAGACCAACCAGAGCCCAGGCTAAGGGAGGAACAGTGGCTTCTCCCCCTCTTCATGCCTTTAGATCCCACCTGGCTGCCTTTCTGCAGGAGCTGTCGGAGCCCAGCAGACGCGCCCGGGCTCTGCACATCGCACACAAAGCCCCGAGACACCGTGAAGGTCAGCCGAGGCTGTCTGCACCCCTTTGATTTGCACTCCTGCACCGCTGTGATCTTCACCGAGAGGAACGGCTCTCCTGAGGCTCAGAGGTTGCCCGTTTCTCGGAGCGTCTGCAGGGCCGTGTCTCGCCGGCTGCCTCCTGTGGCCGCAGTCGTGACTGGATGCTTTTGCTCCAGTTTTCCCCACTGGCTCAGCTCTGACAGCAGGGCAGAGGGGCCTGGAGAGGTCATCAGCATCTCTAATCCTGGCCAGGGTCACGCAGCACTGGAAACACCGGCTCCTTGTCTATGGTAATGCTGCTGGGTGGGTTGGCATTGGGGGAGCACAGCGATGGGGACAAGCAAGGCTGTCACCAGCCAGCTGTGGGTTGCACGATGGGGCACTGAGCCCGGTGTGACAAGTTTATTATTGCAGGGCCGTTCATAATCACAGAATTTGGACATCAACATTATTTTTCCTAAGCACAGAACGTCTTCACCTTTTCTAAGTGGACCATCGAGCCTTCAAATGGGGTCACCAGAAAGGCGGGTCTGGATGCAGCCTGGTGGGTTGCAATAGGGAAGGGGCACTTTTTGGGGGGCTGAGAGAGCACAAAACATCTCTGTGGCCTTTGCAAGAATAAGGGCTGCTTGAGTCACTTTGACAGGGTGATCAGCCCCTGCCTGGGTGACCAAATTCAGCAGGACCCTGCATCCCCTTGGGATGAGCTGTAGGGAATGGGGATTGCAGCTGGATGGGTCACACTGGCAGGGGAGTGTCTTGCCTCCTTCAAGCAGGTCCCCTCCACGTCAAATATATAATATATAAATACATATGCTGCTCTACAATCACTCCTTAACGTCGTTCTGCATATTCAAGTTGCCACTTTGCTTTCCCATGAAGGTGTGTCCCCTGTCCCGAGGCTGGCGCTGGCCCCAGGGGAGGGAAGGGGCAGGATGGGCAGGGACTGCAGGTTTGAACGCTCCGATTCAGCCAGAACCAGCACAGCCTGTCTGAACAGGCACCAAAATCCTGCTGCGACCGGTGCCAAGTGCATCGCTCAGGACTGCTGGGCTCGCTCTGCCGCTTGTTGAGCTGATTAGCTCAGGTCCAGGCAGGATTAATGGTGAATTACAGAAATAATTCCTCCCCGCTACATCAGGAACAATGGGGATATATATATATATATTTTTTAAATTACCTGCCATGCTCACATTTTTATAAAACCGTTCATCAATCGCGCAGACACAAATAGAAGCATTGTTTCTTCTCACTCAATGGCTCAATTAATCTCCCTGCGCTCTCCAGCAGCCCCGGGCTGCAGCCCAGACCCGGGCACTGGTGTCAGCCGAAGGAGCGCGTTCATCAGCTGCCCGTCGTGTTTATGGATGCACCACGGAAAATAGCTTACAGGAGGTGACAGCTGAAGAGTGGGAACACACTGATAGTAGGGACTCGGGGAAACTGAAGCGTGGGGAGATGCTGTGAACAGCATGAGGCCACCTGGCAGCCTGGCTGAGGATACTGGGGCAGACCCAGCCCTTCCCAGTCCTGATCCAGCAGCTCCGACAAGAATGTCTCTACTGACAGCCCACGGGTGGGGATTGAGGCCAGGATCAGCCGAAGGGGCCAAATGGCATCTCATTCCTACACCACTGCTGACTGGGAGCTTTGGCAGGGGAGAATCACAGAATGGTTTGGGTTGGAAAGGACCTTAAAGATCATCGAGTCCCACCCCCTGCCATGGGCAGGGACGCCTCCCACTAGCCCAGGTTGCTCAAAGCCTCATCCAGCCTGGCCTTGAACCCCTCCAGGGATGGCCCATGGCTAGGGGTCAACTGGCCATGAAGCACAAACCTCAGCTCAGCCCTGACCCATCTGCTACCCGGAGGGAAAATCCTCATTCCTATCTCCCCCGCCTTGCAAAGTGGGTGTTTGGAGGCTTAGACACACATTGCAGCCGAGGGCTCCTCAAGCCGCTGAAGGGTTAGTGAGAAAAAGAGAAACATGGAC
Source organism: Syrrhaptes paradoxus (assembly GCA_013400615.1). Classification (NCBI taxonomy): domain Eukaryota; kingdom Metazoa; phylum Chordata; class Aves; order Pterocliformes; family Pteroclidae; genus Syrrhaptes; species Syrrhaptes paradoxus. The sequence goes on along the minus strand of VZTO01003529.1, from coordinate 68,175 downwards.
ATGAGTTTCAGCTCGCTTGTGCCAGCATGGCCCTGGAGAGGTTGTGGAAGGAGAAACAAGTCAGCGGACCCCCAAGAAGTGAGAAGGCCATTCCTGAGCATTGAAGACCACCTCACTGGAGAATGGACCAGCTTGGGAGAAGAGCCTATATGCAAAATGTGGTGTTTGCCTGGTCACACACCTTTTGGTGGTCTAGTGGGGCGTTCCAAGGACTGCCTGTGTCTCCAGATGTCCCTCTCAGCTGAAAAAGCCTTCAGTGGAGTAAGATCCAGGCTCACAACCCTTCACTTCACACACATCCATAGAGCAGTGCTCTCAAACAGCAGAGCTGCCCCAGACCAGGACCAGCCCCAAACACCCCAGGGGTTTCAGAGCCCACTGGTACTTACTTTGCCAACTTCTTAAAGCCAATGGCCCTCTTCTTGGTAGGTGTTCCGTTGACACCTTTCCAGACGTGAGTGTTCCAGGGGTCGGGCTAGAAGAGAGAAGAGCAGCAGTGGTTGATGGGCAGCGCTCACAGCTCTGAGAAATGCTGCACTTACGGTGTGGAGGATTAAATTCCACTAGTCATGAAGGGGAGGACCAGCTGGGCTCTTCCCAGCTATCCTTCTCTTGTATAGGTCCCTGATCCTTGGAGCCCTGCGGTATTTCTTGGGACAGTTGGGCAATGGAGTTATGCACAGAAAACTTGCAATATAATAATAATAATAATAATAATAATAATAATAAATAATATTTCTGGCTTGTATCAGCATCTGGCCAAATGCCTTCTCACCTCTGAGATGAGCATTAATAAACCACGAGCAAGAAAAGGCAGGCACCACCAGAAGGGGAGAAGCCTGGCCTTCACATCCTTCCCCCTCTCCAGCCCACAGGTTTGTTTTTTGTTTTTTTTTTTTCCTAAAAGGCCCTTTGGGAAGGGGAGGCAGCTGAAGCAAGGACCAAGTGCACAGAAGCTAATTCCGTGCCCTCACAGGCGGCTGTCTGTAAGGAGGGCCAGGAACCGTGGGGGTTTCTGGTGGATTGGTTACAGAAATGAACAGCCTGCTCCTGTTCTGTGATTGTTCCTTAAGGGCTCTTGACTAAAGGTCACATTGTGTGAAAACCACCGGAGCAGGGACGGTTGGCTAATGAGGACATGTTTGCTCAGGGCTCTTTTTCCCACGGTGTTAAATACTCCAGCACCAGCATGTCAGCCCATTGCTTGGAGCACTCCCACCCCCCCATCAAATCAGTGGATCCCTACGCTGGCAGGAGCCACCCCATCAATGCTGGAGGCTGGACAGAGCGGGGACATGGTGACCATCAGGTCATTTCCTCACCTGCCCATCAAAGGGTAAAATCAGGCACTTGGAAAGGGAGGAGCTCTGCTCAGTTCTGCTGCCAAGGGTAAAAGTTGGGGTCTTGGGTGTCCCATGTTCCCATTGAGGGGCAAAAAGCCATTCCCCTGGGAAAAGGGGTAATATCCAGGGGGTGATTACACCACATTAGGGGGAATCATCAATTCAACCTGTTCCTGGCCTTCCCTGCCTCCAGGCACAGCTTGCTGAAGGGATTAGATGGGGTCCTGCTCCTTCCTGCATCTCCCAGTCCCGAGCTCCATCTCCCAGCCTGCTCCTGGCTGTACCTTTGGGCACACAGCACTGGTGGAAGCGAGGTGCAGACAGTACCTGGTACTCAAATGAGGGGGTGAGACGGTAGTTGAGCATTTCCTGATGGAAAACTGGGGTGATGCTGCCAGACATAGGTGGGACAATCCACACCCAGTCGGCAGGACAGCCTCCGCGGCATCGGTACTCATTCTCCATGTGCTTGATGAAGGACTCGGTGGCAGAGTGGTGGTCCACAATGGTCACCTTGTCACTCTGTTGGAGGGAGAAGAGAGCAGAGCCAACAACTGTGGGTTAACACACCCCAGAAAGCAAAAGCCAAGATTTTACATTGGGAACTGTTTGACCCAAATGTGCCTCACGCCCATGGCCTTATAGGAGATGACACAGGGGGGCTGCTGACCCTGGGCTTCCCAAGGAGGCTGTAAAGCTCTCCTCATCCTTCATGAGTAGATGCACTATGGGATGGCTGTTCCTCCTGTTATTTGTCGTGGGCCAAGCAAAGAGTACGATGGCATGAACAGGATGGAGTGTTCTCTGCTTGGCCCCTTGGGGAACTCTTTCATGGCTTGCACAACTCGGGGAGCAGCTCTGGGAGGGACTCCCACCCTCTGCAGTTGGGTTGCCAAGGACTAGTGTTACTATTCAACTTTTAAGTGCAGGCAGGGTGAGAACCCAGGCCAATTCTTGCCTCATGGACAGGACAGAAGGGCTGGATCTTGCCCCCTCATCCCATCCCATACTTATGTCCCTCAAGCCTGACAGTGTCCTGCTGCTGGGGTACCTGGAAGCTGTACAGCACAGCAATGTTGATCTCCACCAGGGCTTGGTCCTTCCACAGTGAGGAGGTTTTCCTCATGTCCAGATTCATTTTCTTGGCCACTTGCTGTAACAGAACATGGTAGAAGGTCAACACTTTGAATGGCCAAGAACCAAGGACCGAAGATCTCTATTTGGAGAGAGGAGCCCAGAGGAGGGACCTGGGCTGACTAAGGTGCCCGCTGGCCAGGCAGCACGCTGGCAACGGAGGGCTGACCTTTTGCCTTCCTTTCTGGTCCTGCCTTTTCCTCTCCATGAGGGGAACAAGGCCAGTCTGGCCCTCCTTCCTCTCCCAGGCACAGGAAGCTGACTAAATGCTGCTGAAAAAGGCCATCGAGAGCAGTTGTGGGAGGAGAGGAAATAGGTGGGACAGCAGGAGATGGTGCTGGTCCATGCGCTGGAAGGAGTAGACCCCTGCACCCCTTCCCGTGCCAGACCATGTGTTAAGCACTAACTGGCCCCATAAGACACAAAAAACTTGCCAGTCCATGACATCCTTGGCCATGTGCTTCCAGGAGAACATAACTGCGCTTTCTAAGGGAGACTCGGATGTCCTGTAGTCTCCCACCCAAGGCAACGCTCTCCCAGTGGCCCATCCTGCTCCCCAGTATCTTCACACACACCCCCAGTACACCGCAGAAGCACCTGGCCTCGAGGAGGGGGAATTACCTCCAGTATGTTGTAGCGAGAGTTGTCGCAATAGTCCCTGACCCCAATCTCAGTGCCCATGTACCAGCCGCTGAAGGGGCAGGCGGAGAACTCCAAGCCACCGATCTCAAGGAGCATGTTGGAAACGGCTGGCAGCCCATACCACTTCAGGCCCAGGTCCTTGAACCATTCAAACCTGCCGGGATACAAGAGGGTGAGGCACTCAGCTGGACCTTCATCCTCAGCTGAACGGAGGAGGTCACTTTGCTACCAGCCACCAGGCTGAAGGACATGTGAGCAGAACGGCTCCTGGAGGCAATATCTCCATTTGGGGCTGTTTATGGGGAGAAAGCGATACATCCTGGCAGGCTTCAAGGAAAGGGAAACCAGTCCTGAGACAAGGACACACCTTGCTTTCCACCTCCAGTCTCTGCCAGCTTTACATCAGAGTGGAGGGAAGACCTGGAAGAGGGTCTTGGGTAAAGCAGCCAAGCCACACCAAGAAAAAACCAACACAGGAGGTGGCTTAGGGTGAAACCAGAGGAGCTCAGATCCCCTCGAGCAGTTTCAGTTACCCTGACTTACTTGGGATGCCGGATGGGCACTTCCAGCACAAGCTCCGGGGGGATTTCAAAGAGCTCTGGGTCATTGCCGTTGGCTTGGAGGAGCAGAGGCAGGATGTCGAAGCGCCCGTGTGGTGCCTTCCACCCTTGCTGGATGCAGATCTACAGAGAAAAATAAAATAGGGTTTAGAAGTCCCAGCAGATCACCTGCTCTTCAAGCACTATAGGCAGGGAGTTGCACGGCGCTGAGCAGGGGCTTGTATCAGCATCTCTGCTCAGTCCTTACGGTTGAGTCTTAACCTCCATCCAAGGAAGCTACGACACGAGTTGCCTGTCTCAGCCAACCCATGGCCATGTAAGGGGGATTTGGGCTGAAAACAAGCCTACAACTAGATCCCCAGGTAGGATCAGGGCTCTGAAAAAGCTGCTTACCCTATTTGTGCCTGTAATGGTGAAGGAGAAAATGGATGAGAAAAGCAGAGTGTGGGAAGAGCTGAGCAGAGCAATGGTGCTGTGCAGGCAGCACCAACAGGCAGCTGCAGAAGGCAAATCTCGTTTCTGATTCCCACTGGCCCAGAACTGCGATGGGCACACATGTCCTCCTGCAATTCCCTCAGCACCACTGCGTGACCCCTTCTCAGCAAAAGGAAAGCGAGACAAGCATAGAATCATGGAATGGTTTGGGTTGGAAGGGACCTTAAAGATCATCGAGTTCCACCCCCCCTGCCATGGGCAGGGACACCTTCGAAGAGCCTTTTGGTGCAGCTATGGACAACTCCTGCATGTGCGGAAGCAGCTTTTATTCCTAGAAAAATAGGGTGAGGCAAATCCGGCTGCACTTTGTGGCACTGCAGTGGATGGGATAAACCCTGACCCAGCACCCTCCTGGGATGCTCCTGCACGGCCCCACCAGCCCCATGCCCGTGGTGCCCAGGAAGGATGGCTTCAGCTGGCACCTCCGTCAGCTCCACGTTTGCCGGGTCTCCCAGGATTGTGCCGTCGGGCTGCTTGTAGCCAGCGTAGCGGATGAGCTGGGCGTTCCAGATGCGGAAGTCGTGCTTGCTGTCCGTCCGCTGCGGGAAGATGGTGATAGCGGATCTGGAGGGAAGAGGCAGGGCTGGTGAATGGCGAGGAGAAGGCAAGGGCACAGGACAGGGGTCATCTGAGGAATGGCAAAGTGTTGTGGGGGAGAGGTGTTGTCCCGGCTTGCCACCACCCTGTGCATTCCAGCTCTGGAATTTGGGGTGTTGCCAGCAATTCCGCTCCAGGCAGAAGCTGGCGGCTAACGTGGGGTTTCGGACAGATCTGGAGAGCAGCCCATGCTCTGCCTTTGATGCAGAATGTAGGAAAGGAGAAATAATTGGAAAATCCACCCTTTGAGGACCCACTGAGAGCAAGAAGAGAGATACTTGGACCAGCAGGACACCTTCCTCCATGTCAGGTCCCTCTAATCCTCCCCAGGATGGGTGCTGACTACAACCACCCTGTTGTGCAGCAGCTGCTAAAGGACACATATCCAGAGGCCTTTGGATATAAACCCTGGGGACTCCCCGGTGGCTCACCTGAGGTTCCCTTTGTTGGTGGCGTATTTGATGTGGTTGCAGATATAATTGAACATCCCATGGGCTGTGGTGCAGTCCCGGGCATCAAACACCTGAAACAGTGGAAGCAGTTGTGGTGTTGCTACAGGATGCTCCAACTCTTAGGGCAGAGCCAAGCAGGAGAAACACAGCACAGGGAAAGCCCTGGAGGCCACCATGGCTTGTTAGGCATCTAAAGCTCCATAATTATGTGTTCCCTGCTTTTACAACATGTGGTTGTCTAATCCAGCTGCCCCTTCTGCTTTGGAGAGGTGATATCTCCCAATCCACTGCTCTCAACCTGCTGCAGGTCCTGGCTTAGCCATCAACACTTTTGGTTTCTGCTCTTTGTCTCTTGTAGATCAAGACTCAAAGCTGAAATAGGACAGGTATCAGTCAGGCCTGAGATCTGCTGAAAGGATGGGAAATCATTGATTCACAGAATGGTTTGGGTTCGAAGGGACCTTTAAAGGTCATCTAGTCCAAGCCCCCTGCCATGGGCAGGGACACCTCCCACTAGCCCAGGTTGCTCAAAGCCTCATCCAACATGACCATGAATGTTTCCAGGGATGAGGCATCTACAAAAGGATGGGGACACCAAGAAAGAGGATCAACAGGAGGCTTGAAGACAATTTCTTGCTGAAACAGCTCCTCCCAAGGTTCAGATATGCCAAAAGAAACAGAGGAAGAGAAGAGCTGAAGGCTGAGCTGGGGGTGAAGGAGGTGCAGCCTCCTGGCCCAGGCAGTGCCTACACCCTGTGTGAAGCAGCCACAAGAATTGCTCAGCAGCACTTGAGTTACACTCCAGGTTACAGAGGGAGACGTCATCTCCCTACCAAGGGATTCCACTAGACATCACTAATTCAGATCCTACCCTACACTTCCAGCTAGTCAAAAGGGCACCGAGCCAAATCTTCTCCTGCCGTTGCATCTCTGTACCAAGGATGAGTGTGTCCTGCTGCCTCTCTCCAGGCACAGCAATAGTTTTGGAAGCAGCATGTAAGACACTGGAGCAGTATCTAATTTTGGAAAACATTCTCTAGAGTGCCAGCCTCCAGCTGGCCCCGTTTCAGACACCTCGGCTACACCTACCCCACAGATGCTTTTCCAGCTCCTGCTGACTTCCCAGGCTGTGCATCCCCAAAGCTGTCCAGGAGAGCAGAGCTGCTGTGTGCTGAACACCCCCAGCCATCCCCGTGCTGTGCTTCCCCGCGTGTCTGGAGAGTGAGTTTTGCCTCTCCAGAACTCCGGTGCATCCTTTGGCAGGCAACCTGCCAGATGTGTCCAGCTGTGCCGGTGCTCACCTGCAGCTTGGACCACTGAATCCTGCCCACGCAGCGGGCTGCGTTTCTCCAGGCGTGCTTGGCTCCGTAGATCAGTTCGGTGTCCCGCAGCTGGTAGGTGTCAGTGGCTTCGATCTCCTTGGTCACCTCCTCCAGCCTTTCCATGTGGGCCTTGGAGCCAGACCTGTGTGCGTAACAGAGGAGATGGCAGTCACCAACCTGGGTGGAGGGCAGGGAATCCTGCCGCTCTCCACCTGGGCATGAGTTCTTTCTTGCACACATGCGTGCTTGCAGATAACAGATGACAATGGGTGAGGTCAGTAATTCGCACAGAGGTACACAACCAACGCCAGAGATAAAACTGCTCTGAAGAAGCAGCTGAACATGGAGCATCACAGCCTCACCCTGCTTTGACTCACAAGTGTGAAAGATCAGATCTTGGCCACCTTCGCTGGCCAAGACTTCATAGAATCATGGAATGGTTTGGCTTGGAAGGGACCTTAGAGATCATCTAGTTCCAACTTACCTCTTTATGGAGGAGTAGTACTGGTCAATGAAGTCCTTGGCCAAGAGGAGCACCTCCTCTTTTGTCCTGGTGTCTTCTGGCTTGCGGACATGCTGACTGGGGGTCATGACCGAGCCCATGCAGATCTGCTCGGTGCAGGCGGTGGCCTGAGGAGACAGGAGACAAACGTGTCTTGGGTTTACGGCACCGCTTTTGGTTGCATGAACTGGGCTGGGGGAAGTCAACAGTTAGCTACGCAGAAGTTGGTGGCGTCTTTGACAAACAGGGACATTTCCAGCTTATTTGTTTTCACACCCATCAGTAATGTGTAAGAAGTTTCAAGCATGTGTAGTTATCTCCTGACCCACCCAAATACGGACAATTGGGTCTCTTGTCCCAGCTTGGCACAAAGTCATATGATTTTCCTGATTTATCCCAGATGAACTTCCCTCTCACCCAGCCGATTACACCAGAGTTTTGATATTCAGACCCTGGAGACAAGAAGACTGGCCTGAATTCACCCAGTTCTGCATTTCCAGGTAAAACCGTCTTGGAAACCCTGTGATCCACTCAATTCTGCTCAGACAATTTTTAGCTGGTCCTGTCGACTCAACTCACCATTGCCGACTTGAGGTGCAGAGTGTCGTGAAGCACGGAGCCGGTCTCCCAGTTCTTGATTTTGACAAACCGTGGGCATTTGGAAGGACTTCCATTCACCGTGTTCTTCGTTGGGGACTGCCGCCCGGACGGCGGTGGCTGAACAACAGTGAAGACCAGGCACAAGGTTATTCATCAACGAGATCCAGGAAAAAGGTCACAACAAGCTGCAGCATCTTGTGTCAGAGGATGCCTGTGCTCAAATCCTAGTGATAATATAGTGAGATAAGGAATATGATCCAAATTTTGGCAGTTTTTGGGATCCTACAGTGGAGCAACCAACTCTCAACACAATTCAGAAGTCATCTCCCAAACCTATAGAAGAGTTAAAGAACAGAGACAGAAATGACTTAGGAGAAAGTTGTGTTCAAGTTTCCCAGTGGAAGACTTACCTCTAAAATATATTAGATGTTTCTTTTTAAGGATCATCACCTGCTCAGGTTTTACACGTGTCGAGCTCAGCCTCACTAACACGAGCAGTGTGAGGCAGAGCTAACAGCTGATCGCTCCTCCAAGCAAGCCAAAGGCACATCTCCTTTGATATCAGTGCTGGGAGATCGTAGGAATGAGGATGGATAAATTATGCAGGTGGGAGGGCTGCTGAATTACGCATGGTTGGGTTACTTGGGTCTCAGCTCGGAACCTCCAGCCCTCCCTGATGCACAGGTTGTGCTCATCTAGCAGGTCTTGAGTCCGTGACAACCTACGGAGGAGCCTCAGCCAGCAGAGAGCTTGTAATGAGAAGGGCTGGCTGCAAGCGCTTGTATTTGCACGTTTTCAGGGGTAATATCTACTATTTCTACTGTGACCTTTATGTGTCCCAAGCACTGAAAAACTCAAAGAGCAACCAGTGTCTGCCAGCAGCTCACGGGATGTGAGATCCACAGTGGCCCTGGAAAGCAGAGACATTTCTTCTAGGAATCAGATCTTGCAGGAGGGTGTAATTCAACCACTGCAAGACAAAATTTCAGCCAAGATTGGGGCTTGGACCAAATTTTGGTGTAGCCTTCCTAGAGGAATCCCTTTCTAATCCATCTGCAAGGTTTTCTAAAGAGAGCACTGCCTTCAGCAGAGCTGTGCAGAGCCTCATCCTCCTTTTTGGTGGTTCTGGGCTCACGTCACGGTTGCAGCTCCTGAACCAGCAGCAACAGCACAAACCCAGCATCACAGCCTGAAGGTCCAAGTGAAGAAGAGCCAGCACACGGTGGGAGAAGCTGTTGTTTCGGAACAAGCCCTTTTGCTGATGAGCAAACCCAGGACAGAAAGCAACAGGGGACACAAGGATGACAAAAGCAGATGAGGCTCCAAGTCTAACTTGTTCCTACTTTGCCATGCTGAGCATCAAGATCGATGCCTGATTGACTGCGAGACTGATGCCCGGGCTGAGCAGACACCGCTGCATCACCCCGCTGGCAATGTTGGCCAGATTTTTTGCCCAGTTCTTGTTTTTACCATATGCTCCAATTTTTTTTATTTTCCTGGAAAATAAGGATTTTGCTGTCAAGCAGCCCGAGGTTCCCAGTGTCATACCATGCACTGAAAGCACGTGCTGGGAGCAAGAGGCAGAGGATGGAGGGGGAGGGAGAGCTTTACAACCTGACCCCTCTGGAGGACCCTCTTTGGTCCTTGCAGTTTCCAAAGCTGCTCTGCATGGCCTCGGGATGTCTCTGTGATATTCCTCATGTCACAAATCCTGTGATCCTCCCCAGGAGCATTTTGAAGTCCTAGTCCCTAAAGCCAGGTGACCGCAGAGTGTATCTCAGCCCCCCCTTTCCATGCAGCAGAAAAAAAAAGAAGCTGTTGTATAGAGCTCAAAATCAGGAGCAAATAAAAAGAACCTCCTAAATGTAGTCCTGGAACAGGACTATTTTATTTCAGTTTTGGGGAATCTGACCAGAATTATGGCAGTGGCAGCTCCTGGCAATTTTTTTTTTTTCTGCTTGTTTCACTCTTTCAAAAGAACTGAACTGTTCCTGAGCCACTGACAGCATCCTGTGCCCTCTGAACCAACAGGGGCCACCCTTAGGACCAAGGGGGAATAATTTGTCACCTTCCTCCCGAGCTCAGAGCAGCTCTATGACACAGGTAAAACATAGCTGAGAAGGGATGCTCATAAATGCAAACAAAGCCAATCCTCACCTGTACCTGCACCTGCCACACAGAAATTAGAAGCATCAAGCAGAAAGTATTAGTTGTATCCAGCATTGTTTGGTTTTTTTTTATTCTGAGTTAGTTTGGATTAGCTGATGAGGCTTCAGAGCAGCTTAGGGGGTGGTGCTGCTAAACCACCCAGCATCTCACTGACAGCCCAAGAGCATGTTATGAATCCAGATGTAGCAACGACCCCATCCTCGGAGTGAGCAAGCTCCTGGTCCAAGCTGGTGGACACCAGCTGCTGAACATCTGCCCACAGATGTCCTACCTCAAAGCTCCTCCCTTTCCTCTTTTGTCTTTTCCCTGCAGAGGAGCTGGCAAATTTTGAATCTTTGCTGAAAGAGGTGCTGAGACATGCCGAACCCCTGGGATGGAGCAGCCGAGGTGCCACCACCTACAAACAGCAGAGGTGGCAGGTCTGGCAACGGCACCGCGGAGCAGCTGCGGAGAGAGCAGCACCCAGGAGAAACTGGGAAAGAGCTCTGCGTGTGTGCGGCATAGCTGAAGGCAAATATTGCCCCTGGTTCTGGCAGGGAGGTTGCGTGAGATCCTTTCACGTTTTAATTAGGCAGCTGCGATATTAGTGACTCAAGAGCGGGACAAACGGAGAGACGAACGCAGCGGCCGGGGCGCACATGCATTATGCAAACGGCTTTTACAAGGGAGCGTGGTGGCACTTATCGGCAGCGTGCAGCTTGTGAGCTGTCTGCAGCTCTTATAGATGTGGGAGAGAAACGCACCCAGCCCCAGGAGCCTCTCAGGTCCGGAACGTCAGGGACCTTCCCCCTGTTTGCAGCCCCAAGTGGCCTCGCCAGGTCCCCAGCCTTCCTCCTGCATCCCGGCCAGGCTGCGGGAATGCATCGACTACGGGAGGATGGGGTCTGCAGCATTAGCCCAGGTCACAGATCTATTGGCGTGCTGACATTTCCTTCCAGACTGCAGTAACCCCGCCAGTTGAAAGGGTGTTTTTCCCTTTTATAAAGCTGTAAATCACCCTTACAATCGTGAATCTGCCATGACTCCCTTCCCCTGCTAGCTACACGGACACACAGCCCCGGCTACCCTGGAGCTCCAACAAATCCATCTGTACGGGCTGAAATACGGCTCCCGGGGCTGGTGCAGTCACAGCATCTTCCCATGGCTCAGGGTTAGGGCCAGGGGGATTGGGCTCCTGGGAAACGAGCAAAACACACTGCGTGATTTAAAAAAAAAAAAAAAAAAGGAGATATAAGGATCAACGCCCAATGGGTCTTTCAGCACCTTATTATGAGCCTCCGTGAACATTCCCCACCTGGCCAAGCCAATCCACCAAATCCTGCTTTGAAGAGCAGCGTGTATAAAAAGCTGACACTTGGCTTGGCTTGCCCCCGTGTTCGCGGTGTTTATTGCCCCCTGCAAGGAGTTCAGTTGCCTTGACTGTGTGCAGCCCCGGGAGCGGCTGCAGGGAGCACGGGGGAAAAAACAAAGCGCCTCCAGAAGAGCAGGCATGCCGATTTGGGGATAAGAAAGATAAAAAGAAAGCTGCACATCTAGTGAAAAAAAAAAAATGAAAGAGTTTAATAGCAGCTTAAGACCGGGGGTTTGGCAGCTGTAACACGGAGAGAAATTAAGCTGTGAACACAGAAGGTTATAAAGTGCTTATAGTAACTGACACAGACATGCAAGGAGCTTAGCAAAGAGGCAGAAAGACGGTGACTTTCCAGAGCTGGGGCCAAGGGACCAGAGCAGTGACCTGTCCTTGGGCCAGATGGGCTGGTGATACCTGCCACAGCGCATTAACCATGCGGCGGGATGCGGGGCTGCCCAGGGACATCTCTCCAGTGGCTGGACGAGTGTGTTCAGCTCTTGGATGCACCCGCCTGTGTGTGCTGAGGGAGGATGATGCCCACCAGAAGGTTGTCTATGCTGCTGGGAGACTTGGCCGCAATCCTGAGCTGGTTAAAACCATGCAGCACTTCTGGCATGGTCAGGAGCATCTCAGCCACGCTGGGTGTGCATCAGCACCTGCACAGTGGGTCTCGTGTGTCCTATGAGCGTCAGGCACCGTGTGTGCTGCACTCGTGAGCATCGTTCTGCTCTGGAGTCCCGGGAGGAACCGTGGTGCTCCTGGCATGGGGGAACGAGGGCATGGACAGAGCTCAACCTCCACAGCCAAGACCATGTCGCCTCCATGGGCACGAAGGGACCATGTCACCTCATGTCACCTCACCCCTGATTCTGGCTTTGCATCTGACAAAGTGAGATGGGAAAACATCCACCAGCAGAGCTGTGGCCTGGGAGGTGCTGCAGGGTGCTGCTGGGTGCCACGGCCAGGCTCAACATCTGGGTGTCAACCACAGGAGTGGCACCTGTGACGGTGCACAAGGAGCCTTGTGCTGCTGCTTGTTGGAGCTGGGAAGAAGCATCAGGCAGAATGCTGAGGATGCTCCTGAGCTGAGAAAATACTGATTTTCTCCCCTCCATTGGAAAACAGTCCTTACTACATCACCCTGAGAAACACTGTGGGGCCAGGAGACTAAATGGTCCCCAGACCGGTCCCCCATGTCCTGCCCTGCTGCTGGTTAATCCCATCAGGGAGATGTTTGCCCAGAGAGCCTTGGCGATGTTCACGCACGTCATGTTTTCCCTGAGGTGATTTTTCTGGCCCAGCAGGGTCTGTGCCTTACGTCTCTGGCTTTGCTACAAACATGGAGCTAATCCATTTCTGGCAAGGCAGCCTGAGAATTTATGTCCGTGGAGCGTGAGGAGATGAAAAGGCACCGTACAACATATTATCTGAAGTGCTCTATTGAATTACCAGCCTATGAATCAAAGCGACTGTAACGATGCAACTTGGCTCTTTGCCATGAAAAGGGACGACAGTCCCCAGGGAGGTTTCAGACTCCTGGTCCCTGGCCATGCTCCCATCCCACTTTGGCCCCTTGGATGAGGAGCATCATCTCCAGTGACCTACACCCTGAACCATGGGGAATTCAGCTTCTGGACCAACCAGACTCTACACCCATCAACTCCAGCTCATCAAAGGTCATCACGGCCATCCAGGTGGTCCTTGCAGGCTCTCTGTGGGGTGAGAGCCCACCAGGACGGGTCATGTACCCCCCAACCTCCTTCCCACCCAAAGCAGTATGATCCATGGGTTCTTACCTGCTCTGCTTCAGAGTAGGGGTTGTTCAGGACCACGGGTGCATTGCTCTTCCCCCACAGCTCACCGAGGACACGGTCGTTCTCCGTCGGAGCTGGTAAGACTTTCTGTGGCTTGTTTTCCCCTTCCCTGAAACTGAAGGGTTAAAAATCATTGGGGTCAGCGGGCTGGAGGGTGGCTGGGTTTTGGGACCATGCGACCAGGTCCCAGAGCTCCTGGGCTGGCTCCAGCTGCTTCCCGCGGGAGCAAATAATCGCACGTTGCTCCATGGGAGGGGAGGAAACACTCTGCCTCGGCCGGGGCCATGAATCACCGCCGCGAGGGCAACCCAAACACAATAGAAATGTCACTGTGCAGGCGAGCACAGCTCCTGCAAAACAACAGGAAACCCTTGCCCCGGTGCTTGCACTTGTACGGTTATACGCCAGACCCTCTGCACCCCAAAAACCAAGCTGGAGCCTGGTGAAAGCAAACACAGAGCTGGGGGAAGGAGAACAGCACGCATCTCCAGCTGCAAAACCTCCTAGCAGAACCAGCTGGGTTTGCAGAGCTGTTTGGTGTTTAAGAACAGAGGAGAGGAAAAAAATTCCACCAAAAATGTAGGTGGCTCCCAGGAGGGCGAGACAGCTCGCTCTCCTCTTCCTGACCTTTACAGATGCTGCAAATGCCGGCGAGCGTGAGAGATTTTACCCGAGCAAACAGACGGCTCGCCTTCACGGAGCTGGGGCTGTGGGTAAGGCTGGGGGCTGGGGGACCGAGGACATCCCCAGTGCCTGTGCGGTGAGACTGGTGTAACTCCCAGTGCACACAGGCTACCGCGCACGTCTGGGCTGGGGAACGTGCCGCGGGATGGCGGTGGGGCTGTTAAATGCCACCTGAGCAGGTGATGGAAATCCACTGCCATGCGAGCCCTCACGAAGGAGAAAAACAAATGGGGTTTAGAGACGTGGATTTTGGAGAAGGGAGGATGCGGCACCTGCGCCGAAGGCACCGGCCGCCCTGGTGAAGCCACGTGCGGGAAGGGTCCCTGCATGGGACCTCAAGCCAGGACTGGCAGCCACACTGCCTTCGCCCTCGCTCAACAGACCATCAAGATAATGTGCTCTGGCAATTGTTTCGCTCCTGCTGTCAGTTCTTAAAAATCTTCCAGATGCCCACTAAAGTCCATAATGAGCCTTCCCATTAACAGCGGTGGGCTTTGGGCACCGACCAAAGTAGGACGCTGGCGCTCAGGACATCATTCACACCAACACGGTGTCTTCACACCGTCTCAAGGAGACACGTACGCACAAATAAACTCAGTTTCACAGCTCTCCTTGCCCCCCAGCTCATATCTTTAGGTACAGCTACAGGAAAATGCTTCACTTAAAGGTGATCTCCTTGTGCTCTAAGTTTTTTGTAATTTTTCTGCATTTGCAGGGCAACGTTCAGCTGCCAAAATATTACACCAGGCTCCTGGACATCTTCCAAACGTTGGCTGCTGTAGGGTGAAAGTGGCCAGCTTGGTGCAAGTGAGGAGGTACAGGTGCCTTGGGGGCAGCTTTTACTGGGTTTTCTACATGCCCCCCCCAGGAGAAGAAAGCTGTTCTTTTGTGACTTGGCTCCTATGAGTACCTGAAAGGGCTTCAATCAGATAAAACACAAGAAACTCCACCCGTCACACCGCACAACAGCGGCCAAAGACAACAGGTCCGTGACCAAAGACAACAGGTCCCAGCTCTTTGCTACAAGGCGGTGGCACTGCTGGGAGCACTGGTGGCCATGCAGGTCCCAGGGCTGGGGACAACCACGAACTTTACAGTCCCCAGGCTGCCCTCCACCAGCCCAGCCAAAGAGGATGCACGGGGTCTCTTGACACATCCAGCCTACCATCATCCCAGCAGCAAGGCAGAGAATTAGCAGGATGAAAAGGTGATGAAGGCTGGATGAGGCTTTGGGCAACCTGGGCTAGTGGGAGGTGTCCCTGCCCATGGCAGGGGGGTGGGACTAGATGATCTTTAAAATCTCTTCCAACCCAAACTCTTCTGTGATTCCACGATTTGCTGCTGTCTAGGGCTTAGCAGAGGGAACATGCCTCCTGGGAGCCCGCGGTGCCTCTCCAGGGCACAGACTGCCTCTACACAGGCAGGAGAGGCTTGGGCAGACAGAACCCAAGTGCCAGATACCCTATAAGAGCCTCCAAAATGCCACTGAGAGCATGCCTGCAGGCGCCTGGCATGACCTGCTGCTTCCAGGATGGTGTTTGTGAGCCCGTCTAAACAGGCGTCTGCTGGCACGCGGGAACCTCAAAGAGGAATCCATCAATCGGCGGCAGCAGCCGGAGGTCTCAGCCGGGAGGCTGCACGCGTAATCTCATTGTCTGCACACCAGCAAAGCCGTAAATGCTGGTACCTGTGCCAACGGCGCGGAAAAAGTCCAGATGCTGGAATTAAATCATCGCTGTAGTTGGTTATTTTGTGTAATACAAGTAGAGCTGGAGTGGGGCTCTGCTCCTGCTCACTCGCCTCGAGCATCACCCGACAGCGAGATGCACCATCCCGAGGAACGGTGATGTCCAGGTGGTTGGATGCTCTGGATCAAATGCTCCACATCCCATTGCACGTTGGCAAACAGGACAGAAATGCGGGGTGTGTTGCTATTCTTGCTGGGCTATGGAAGCAAGGCAGCAGGGTGCTGCCCTCACCCTTAGTCTCTGCTATAAAATCACGGAATGTAGCCATCAGCCTGCACTCGGGTCATATCTCGCCTCCGTGCCGGTGCTGTGCTGCGGTTCACTCAATCCGTCCCTGGCAGGGCTGTGGGTCGTGCCCCCGCGCTGAGCCAGCACAGACCTCTCCTGGATAACGTCGCCCAGAAGTATCCGGCTCTGTCTTTTGGAGAGAAAAGCCCATTCAGAGCAGCCACAGCCTCACCCCAGATGGGGGAAAAAAAATTAAAATCCAATCAATTGCTTCATTTTGCAGATATTTCCTGCCTGGTCCTTGTTACTGCCTTGTTTGCCCGCTCCGACAGGAACAGGGTCTGTTGGGTCAGTTATTTTCCTCTCTTGGCCTGGCTTCCCCGGCCACCAGCCGAGCCGCAGGGTGACCTGCCATGGTCACACGAGGATGCCACTCGCACTCTCAAGGAGACAGGCAGGATGGCCAAAACTCCGTGCCCAAGCTCAGCCTCCAGATAACGTTTCCAAAAGCACTTTATCGACTGGAGACCCCAAAGAGCCGTTTGCAGGGGGTCCCAGTGGGCGATGAGGAGGGTGCAGATCCCCAGGCTGGGCACCTCCAGGGAGAGGCGGGGGGAGCAGCTCTGTCAGCAGCTACGCAGGGAACAGGGTGGACAGGGGAGAGGGGAGAAGAGGGGGGAAAGGGGAGAGCGGGTCTTGCCCTCGGCTCCAGCAGCCTTTGGGGAAATTCTCTTGACTCACCATCAGAGCTGACCTGGGTGCCTTGGGGCACTGAAAAGGTCTGTCCTTGGAGGCATGTGTTTGGCTAATTCTCCCAAAAGGCAGATCCAGGATCCAGGAATCCCTCTCTGACCTGGTCCCACTGCTGGATCTGTTAACTATGAGCAAGATCTCCTGGATCCAGAGCAGGTTTTTGGGAAGGGACCCAGTTTGAGATCATCTTTTGTTCTGAAAGCAAAATTTGTCACTCAAAAAAAAAAAAAAAAAAAAA